>JAOEHY010013076.1:3063-23357 GCA_025447955.1 Psilopsiagon aurifrons | reverse complement strand
TGCACACAATACTCCAAGTGAGGTCTCACGAGAGCAGAGTAGAGGGTCAGGATCACCTCCCTTGACCTGCTGGTCACCCTCCTTTTGATGCAGCCAGCCCAGGATATGGTTGGCTTTCTGGGCTACAAGAGCACACTGCAGGCACATATTCATTTTTCCATCGACCAATACACTGCAGACTCATGTTCATTTTTCCATCGACCAACATTCCTAAGCACCATATCTATATGCCTTTTAAATACCTCCAGGGATGGTCACTCTACCACTTGCCTGGGCAGCCTGTACCAGTGCTTGACAGCCCTTCTGGGGGGAAAAAAATCAAATATTCAATCTAAACCTGCTCCTTCGTATAGGCTGTCTGATAAGGGTGTCAGTGTAAGTGTGTGTGTGCACACATGTACATAGCACTACCCATTGCCAGAGTACCACATATAGACCTAGCACACACTATGACTGGAGTACCACCTATAGCCCTACCAATTACAGCCCTGACTCTAGGTGCACTGGGAAAGAAAGGGTGAACTTAACCTACCACAGCTGTGAGGAAAAGTTTATTCCCACCTGCTGAGTCCAGTCAGCTGCACTGATATCAGGCCTGTTCCTGATGAAGAGCCAGAGGAAAGCAATTCTGTGCTGGGTGTGTTAATGATGCTGGAAATGAGACAAAGGAGCATGACACAGAGGCTGCTTGGGAAGGGAGACAAGAGTCTTTTTGGCTTCCTTGCAGTCTGAGCCTGTGGTTAAGGAGATGGACTTGGACAAAGCAGAGAATTTGCTCTATTCTGTGTTGGTTGAGAGTGCGTGTTCACTGCAGGCACCATTTGTGTGATTGGCATCAAGCTTGGAGTGTGTCTTTGATTCAATTACTATTTCCTCATTAGTAGTATGATCTTGGCTTTGTCATTCTTATGGGCTTAAGCCTCTAGGAGACACATTCTCTGTACTGCAATGGAGGAAGTGATCCATGTGAGCTGCTGGTGGTGGATGTGCAGAAAGTGCCCTTTTCTGAGTGCACACAGAAACTGTGGGAGATGCTGGAGGACCAACAGCTCTCAAGCACAGCTCATCTGTGACTTTTTTACAAAATAAGCAGCTTAGTTATTACCCAAACGGGATGAGACAGTTATGCAGAAACATCACACTTTCTGTCTGTCTTGAACTGAATGCTGCACCGACTACATACTTTTATAGGTGGCAAAGGAAATCTTTGCTGTAATGCCATGCTTCGAAGATAAATACTGATAATACCAAGGAAGTCTCAAAAATTGGGAGAGTGATGGTGATGATTAAAATACACAGGAAGATTGATCTGAACAAGCTTGATCAAAGCCAGCTACACTAACATTACCTGTCAAACCAATCTCATCTTTTCCTGTGCAATTACTAGTTTGGGAGGTGATGGTAATCATGGATTGCAATCAACTTATGGCTTTGAAAGCCTTTATATACCATAGAATGAAATCTAACTGGTACATTATAAGGCAGTTGGCGAGAAAATGTTATTATTAGTCTCGAGTTTGTATATAATCTGCCTCAGATCTAGTCCAATCAACATTTTTTGTGTGACTTGGAGCAAAAATTTACTGCTGAACACATTGCTCCAAGGGCTGAAGATGACTAAGTAATCATCAAGTCAGTCCTACACTGGAATTTGGATTATTTAAGCTGAGACATTTTGACAAAGACAGGGCATTCATATGATGGACTATGAAAGGCAAATTATGAAGTAGGGAGCATATTTTGGGAAGAATGGCTGTGAAAAGAGACTGGTTACATTGTCCTTTTAACTTGGCAAGAATTGCCAGAATAAACATATGGAGGAAGGATTATGTGATCATTGAATTTATACCCACATAAGAGTAGCACAGCGCTAGGCAACTGTTCTTCTGATATCTCCTTTCTCAGAAGGGCTTTTGAAACAATGGAAGAGACACAGAAAAATAATTTTAGGAAAAAAAAAAAAATTAAAGAATGTACCGAGAGGTGATTCCTCACAAATATTCAGGTTTCTTGGGGGTTGGGGTGCATGGATAATGAATACTAGAGTCACTAAGGTATTAATGGTGAAATACATAACAAATACTGGTGGCTAGCAGCAGAATCTGGATAGATGCCTTCGAACAAGAAATAAGACACCATTTTTGATCACAGATTTAAACTAACTATTGATGAAGGCATAGATTTGTCTCTTAACACGTTCAGTTCAACCTGGGATGCCTTTCTGGAAGAAAAAAAAATTAGTCAAATAGATTATTGGGTTTAATACAGAAATAAGTGGATGAAATGTAAGGTCTTTTGATATCTTACAGGTCAGATTAGATGATGTAATGGGCTGTATTGACATACAACTCTGAGTCCTAAAAAGGCTGTTACCCATTTTCTAGCAGTTCAGGATAGACAAGAAAGTCTAGACTGAAGCACACACCAGGAACCTGTGCTTTTAATTGGTTTTGCAGGATACCTTTTCATTATAAAATCCAACCCGCTGGTTCAGTACAGGAGAAAAGCCAAACTGGCCTTAAAGAAGGAATAACCTCTTTGGACCGTTTGTCCTTGGCAGACTTATAAAAATACCTAAATAACAAGTAAGGTGTTGTCAAGTCAGGGAGCAATTGAAAGCCACTGCTTCTCTTCTGAAATGGTTTTCATTTTGTTCTTCCAACTTACAGTACTTTTTTCAGTCAATTGTGGCTTATTCCTGAGCATATGAGAAAACAATTATTCCATATTTCTCATGCCAACACAAAATATTCATTATTAAAACAGCATATATTTTGTTCTCCATTCATAAAATCAACCTCTTCCCCATGATTGATTCTGCAGATTAGTACAAATATCTGCAGTTTGGTTTCAAACATATTTAAAATGTCTTTCTCTTTTTTTTTTTTTTTATATTAATACTAGTCTTTAAATAAGCTAGTGTAAAAAAAAATCATAGTAAATAATTTCTTTAAAGTGACTCCTATAACTGTGCATCTGTGACTTTAGGTGAACTATAAATCCTGTTACATTATTTATATTTTTAAAATACTTTGGCCGTAGTTTTAAAGGGCTGCTCAAGAAGAGGATATACTGACTCACATAGAGAACACTTCTGCCTTAGGTTTTACATGATGCTGTCAACACTGTTGAATACCTAAATTCTGAAGGCCTAGGATTTTCTTAATGAGATCATTTTGTGGAATGCATTTTTTTTTTCAGGGCTTATAAGTCTAAATCCTCCATTTATTTTTGATATAAGTACTAGACTTGTGTGTGTAAATAGAGAAATTGACATAATCTTTCAACCATCTGCAGGCACAGTTATAGCTTTATGTATTGTGCTGGTGTAAGGACATAATACAAAGGGACTCCATATTTCTCATGCTAATCCAGTTCTCATACTAATCCATGTTTGCCCAGATTTTGTGATTTAGGAATCTGATTTTCTGTGGATAGACTAATTCCTTGGCTTTCCTCCAGGCTCTGACTCCTCTAACCAGCATTTGTTTCTGCTAGCTTCATGGAGCATATTCTTTAAGCAAATCTGAGTGCACAAACAGAAACACAGACTGATGCCAGTGCCATTCTGGCCTGTCTGGCATGGCTGAGCTATTTCACATGACTGCAAGTGTCTGGTGGTTTATTATTAGAGACCCCAGACAATCCTCAAATTTAAATGCTTGCAGATTTTAATGTCTGATTCTTTTTAGACGCCTGACTGAATGAATGGTTCGGTTGTCAGAGGTCATGAGGTTTTGCACCTCCAGTTGGTGTTAATGTGGCAAAACAAGCTTTATGCAGTTTCAAAACAAGCTTTATGTGGTTTCAAAACAAGCCTTGAGTTCCTCTGCCACACTGTTTATAGCAGCAGCACTTGCATATGCTGGTTCTTCCCACTTTAGAAGCTGCAATTTCTATCCCAGCAATGATGCTATGAAGCAAAATATTCACAGAAATCTCAGCCAATGTTCTAGTTAGCTGGGAAATCATAGAAATAGTTTGATTTAAATGTTGTCTTGAAGTAAGGCTTAGTGAGAAAAATAATAGTAATTCTCCCACATACATACCAGCTTCCACTCTTCTAGCCGATGTTTTGCCAGGTGCTTTGTTATTTATTGACATTATTGAGTTGTAGCTCTGTGAGACTTGTGTTATTTTGTTATTGTTGGGGGTTTTTTCTCCAAGGAAAATTTTGACCTCCAGAGGAGTTGTTAGTAGCAAACTAAGGGGAACATTAAATTGCAAGGTTGTCCTTGCCATTTAAGTGCTAACACTGCATTAACAGTATTTTCACTGGAAACAAGCACACAGAAAGCTATTGTACAGTTTAAAAGCAGCTACTCTCTCAATTTGATGTTTTTAAAATGTCTTTGCAACCTGACAAGCAAAAAGTTGCATTCCGCAAGGATTCTCCATGTTCTGTGACACTAGCTCCCTTCTTTGAGCTCTTGTTTTTAAGTATCATGAAAATGGTGCCCCTTATTTTGTTCCTTCTACGTGCTGGTGCAATAGGCATTATTTAAAAATGCTGTACTTCATTTATCTGTCACATGCAATTATATGAAGAAAGAACAAAGATAAATGAAAGACAGTGTAGAGAGGGCAGTAATTGAGCCGCATTTCTTTTTCCTGCCTCAATCCCTTCTAGAGATGTGTTTTCCTCCCTATTAGACATATTTTACTTCTCTCCATATGGTAGAATTTATGTTCACCTATTAAGGAAAATGCATAGATGACCTGGGGGTGTTTGTGGCAGCAGCGAGAAATAATTTAGTTATGAGATCATATCTGAAGAGAAGTACATTGCTGCTGGAAAATGTTCTGGTAGTATTACAAAAACACTGGTGGATTTGTATTAAAATAGCATTATTGTGATAATGTGGAGTAGTTAATATGTTAGTGAGCATGTGGATGAGAAATAATCAAAATTAGGAAATGACTTGTTACCAACAGCTGATGATGAAGTTATACTTGGACTGAGACTAAAAATTACTTTGACAGTACATTTCGTTTACATGAGTGCTGAACTAATCATTGCTCTCAACTAATGCATTTACCAAACTTCATGACAACATGGATGAAACCTAGATTCCTTTGTGGTTTTTTTTCTTCCTTGCATTTACATGGAAAAATGTATTATGTCATATGAAACTCTCAGCTCAGCCAGTCTGTGGTGCCAAAGGACTTACAGAACATTCATCCCACCTTCTTCAGGAAGTTATTTACAAAATTTTACATGATTTCTTACTGGTGAAAGTAACAGAGTAGTCACTTGGTAGTTCCTTGTTTGTAATTCTAGAAATACTCTGAGGAATACTGAGGTAAAAAAAAGATAAACACATCAGGGAACCTAAAATGGGAAATAAGATAACCTGAATTGTGTTCTTTGAAACAGTCATATGAGATGGCAAGGCAATAGAATACAACACCCCTTAAGAATATTTTATGAGATGAAAATTACATACAACATGCATTATCCTATGTGGAATTATGAATTCTAAATATAACATGCTACAAACTTCTGTCTGAAAAGTATTTTTGTACCCTTAAAGGGTGAAATTTGGTCACAACCCTAACTATAAGACTGTATAGGCTCTGTTTACATTAGCAAGGATCAGGGACCAATGTGCCCATTGCTTACGGGATCTACTGTGTGCGGCAGTTGATGCTACAGCCTCACAACACACTTGAGGGGTTACTGTTTTTCAGACTGCTTCCAGAGACCGAGTGCTGGAGCTGCTGGAGTACATCAGGTGTGCTCCTGCAGTTTATCTTTTAGTTTAGTTTCTCCTGAAAGAAATCCAGTTTGTGCCTGCCAGCTCCACTGATTCTACCATGCAAGACAATGCATTGTGTACATGAAAGTACAGGGAGAATCGCTTCAAAAGAGCAGACACAGCCATTAAAAGCAAAAGCATGACTTGATCCATTTATGATTACAATACAGATAATGTAGTGCTTGCTAGTAGCAAAACCCTATATCCTTTAATATGCAGGAGGCTCTTCTAAATCAATGCCAAACACTATGATCTTAAGAGCAACAAAATATTTAAAACTTCTGATGGGCTCTGGGGCTATGTGGGAAAAGTACTTTTTGTAGATTGCAATCTAATGTTGTCAATTCTTCTGTCAGTTACAGAATTGTCTTTTATAATGCTAACTAAAATAAGAAGCCTCAGTAAAATGCACTTCTCTTAAGTATATTAGTTCAGAAGTATGAAAAAACAGCTAAATACTGAGCTATGCAACTTCAGGCCATAATTTATGGCAGGTGTGCTTAGGTGGGGCTTGATGAACTTCAGCCTGTCCCACTTGCACTCAGGGCTGCTGCACACCCACCTTGGCAGCAGACAGTTTCCTTCAGCAGACAGCTTCCTCAGCATGGCCGTAGGCGCTGGTGGGGCCATTCTCCTTGAACGCAGGTAATCTGGCTGGTTGCAAACCTATGCTGAACTGTATAGCATCTGGGTCAAAGCTGGCTCAAGTTCAGCAGCTTCTGAGCACAAGATGTTCAGGGTTCTTTAGGGCTTACCTGCATCTGGGTGGACAGGTATGCTCCTAGGCATGGGCATGCCCAGCCAGGGGATCAAGATTCCCCAAACTACCAATGAAAGCTTGGTTGGCAAAGACAGTATTGTTAGTAGATTAGAGGGTTTTTCCTTTGAACAAAGGCTGTGTTGTGGTTCACATGTTCCTGAGGGGACTGCTAACCCTAACTATCCCTGTCCAGTCCCACCAGGGTTCCCCTGATCCTGCTCAGGACACAGGACCCTGTGTCAGGGATAAACCATTCACATTCATGATTTGAACTTATTTACGGTATCCCTGTGCAGCTCTCTTTTTTTTCTTTCCTCTTTTTTTTTTGTTACTGTAATTCATTATTTCTACACACGTTTTCACTAAGCTCTTAAAATGCAGATGTATAAAATGATGAGTAACTCTAGAGTCAAAGCTTTAAACATCTCAAGCTTACAGTAGAAAAACGAAGTTGCACAATTCTCTATTTTCTGTTTCTCTGAAAAACACCTGAACACAACAAAAATGGGAGAGAGAGAATTTGTTTTTTCCATAACTGAAAATCCTCATGTCTGGGTTACATTTGTCCTAAAAGTTAAAGTTATAAAATGTGGTCGGAATTTTAAATGAAAATATTATTATTCAGAATCAGGAGGGTGATGCTGACAAAACCTTATTTTGGCTGCACAATGAAGTTTCAGGCCAACAGAACCTGCTCCTCATGGATGACTTCAATTACCCAGACACTTGTTGGGAAAACAACACGGCAGTGCACAAGTGATCCATCAGATTCCTGGAACGCATTGAGGACTGTTTCCTGCTACAGATGCTAGATGTGCTGACAAGGAGCAACTCATTGCTTTATTAGCTGCTGATAAACTGAGAAGACTCAACAAAATAACCACCATTGTTAGCTTTGGATACCACCAACACTGAGGAGTTGAAGATCTTGCTGAGCACACTGAAGACCAGTAGTAGGAGAAAGACACAGGATTTTGGAAGAGCAGCTTCAGTGTGCTCAGGGCCCAGCTGTGCGAGGTTCCATGAGCAGCATTCATAGAGGGCAAACACACCCTTCAAATCTGGGCTGTTCTGTAGTCTGTGCTTGTTACCCTTCATCAGCTGAATACACTGTATTCTGTAGCGCAATGCATGATAAGAGGGAGTCTTATTCCAAAAGTGTACAGAATTGACTGAAGAATTTCCCTTATAGAAAAAGGTATCTCTTCCTGCTATCAGCTTTCCTCTGTTTGGAAATTTGCTTTCCTGTTGGAGAAGAGTTTTTGCAGTGAAAACAGTGAGCTCTGAAAGCCTGTGCCTTGGCCTGGAGGATGAGAGTTGGCCTCAAGCCAAACAAGACGAAGCTCCCCTGTGTGCAGAGGGACTACTGGTGAAGGACATTTCATTCTATGTAAAGAAGGCAGAATAACTGCTCATTGCAGAACTGGAGCAAATTAGTAACCTCATGTCACTGAGGAAAAATTGTACTCAAAGGAGAAATGCTGTAATTACGAGAACTGATACATTTGCAGTTTGTCTTTCCCTGCTGTTTTATGTGCTTTAGCAGTGTCAGATGCTGGTGAAATTAGAGCATGGGATGAGGGAAGAGAATCATCATTCTGCTTTATTTCAAGAGTGTCCAGTGAATGCTGTACCTTCTGATGATCAGTGAAGTATCTACAACAGATAAGAAGCAATAAAATAAAGGAACATGACCATAGAATGCTATTAGGATTGAGGAGTTTGCCCATGAAAAGCTCATGAGCTTCACAAGGTCAGGTGCAAAGTCCGGCGCCTGGGTCAGGGCAATCGCCAGTATCAATACAGGATGAATGTACTGACGGCAGCCCTGAGAAGAAGGACCTGGGGATACTGGTGGATGAAAAGCTGGGCATGAGCTGACAATGTGCACTTGAAACATACAGATCTGGTCATATCCTAGGCTACATCAAAAGGAGCAACAGGTTGAGGGAGGTGATTCTCCCATTTACTTCACCCTCATGAGACCCCACCTGCAGTACTGTGTCCAGCTATGAGGATCCCAAGATAAATAAGGGCATGGGCTTGTTGTAGTGATGATCAGAGGGTTGGAGCACCTCTGCTACGAAGACAGGCTGAGTTGGGCTTGTTCAGCCTGGAGAAGAGAAGGCTCCAGAGAGACCTTGGAGAAGCTTCCAGTACCTAATAGGGGCTTAGGAGAAAGAAAGATTTTCTTACCAAAGCATGCAGTGTCCGGACAAGGAGCAACAGTTTCAACCTGACAGAGGGTAAATTTAGATTGGGCTTCAGGAAGTTCCCTGGGTTCAGCGGTAGCAGTCATTTTTCTCCTTCGTAGTATCTGGTGCAGTGCTGTGTTTTGTCTTTCAGCCTGGGAACAACGCTGATAAGGCCGGTATTCTCAGTTGCTGCTCAGTAATGTTTACTCTGACCAAGGACTTTGAGTCTCATGATCTGCCAGAGTGGGGGGAAAGATAGGAGAAAGCAGAGTCAGGACACCTGACCCAAACTAACCAAAGAGGTATTCCATACCACAGCACGTCATGCCCACTATAGAAACTGGGGGCAGTTACGCGGAGGGGTTTAGATCACTGCTTGGGCCGGGCTGGGTGTCAGTCGGTGGGTGATGAGCGGTTGTATTCTCTTCCCTTCTTATTTCCCTTATCATTATTATTATTGGTGGTAGCAGCAGCGGTTTGTGTTATACCTCAGTTACTGGACTGTTCTTATCTCAGCCGGTGGGAGTTACATTCTTTTGATTCTCCTCCCCATCCCTCTGGGAGTGGGGGGAGGAAAAAGAAGGGGAGTGATGAAGCAGCTGCATGGCTCTGAGTTACCAGCTGGGCTTAAACCATGACAGAGATATGAAAGGCACTTTTCATGATGAGGGTGGTGAGGCACTGTCTCAGGTTGTCCTGAGAAGTTGTGGATGCCCCATTTCTGGAAGTCTTCAAGGCAGAGTTAGATGGGGCTTTGAGCAAACTTACCTAGTGAAAGATTTCCCTGCCCATGGGCTACATGATCTCTACAGGTCCCTTCCAACTCAAACTCTTCTGCAATTCTGTGATACATGACTTGACTCCTTCATTTATTTCTTTACTATTTTGAGGGAGATTTACTTTCCAGAATGAATATCTTACTTTGAAGATTGTGTAGAAGAACCCAGGAAAAATAACAGGCTCTTTTACACAGTAGAAAAACCAGTATGGAAAATAATAGAGTACAAACTACAAAGAAGCAACAGATATTTATTTCACTTTATTAAATCATATGGATACAGGTAATGAAACTTACTATATTTACACTGTAATTATAACTGTTAATATTATAATGATAATATTAATACCTTTTATTAATATAATGCAGAATAACGCAAATGTAGTAATAGATGGGATAAAAGAATGTCTGTGCTTACTGGTACTCATGTAAAATGAAACCACAGACAATTGAATTACAGCTTTGGCTGATTTCTGATGCTGAAAAACAGCTGATGTAGAAACTGATTTAGATGGGGCAACAGTCAATTACTGATGTTGTGTTGCTGTGTAAAGCGGAGAGAGTGGATCAGAAAATTGACTGCAAGTTGCAGTGTCAAGTACTGGCACTAAGTTTCTGCCTTCCAAAGGTAACTTTTGATCTAGAGATTGAAGCTTCAAGTTTGTTGAACAGAAAGGGGATATTGCCCTGTGAGCTGTTTCTGCAGGTCTAACAGCTGAGGCATTTCTTAAATATCCTAAGTGAAAAGTCCACAGCCAAAAATAGGATTTTCATACATAAATCTAGCTGGTTTTAAGAGAATTTATGCTCTTTTTCTAAGCCTCTTCCAACTTCATAGTGAGCATTTAACCTTGTGTTTGCTTGAGAGGGTGTTCTTTATCCACTCACTTGTATGATAGAACTGTGGCCAGGCAGAGATGAAGCATTAGGTTATATTGCCTGTTTGAAGAGAAAAGATCCAAAAGGTCCACAGCAGACCCTGTGGATTTTGCACATTGACACATATATAAATGCCTGGGGCTATACAGCATTTTCTGCCAAGCCCTAGGAGCCTGGGTGCTGGTTTTGCCAGATCCTGGAAAGACATCTCTTCTGTCTAGGCTATAATCAATCCTGATCCTGTAAGACATAGGTGGCTAACCCTCGGCAGGCTACTTGCCTATCACACCTGTGTAGCAGTTGTTATTGCTGGACTCTATACTGGCTACAGATCCTACTAGTTAAAAATGGGACGTGTTACCCCTGCTCCAAGGCAACTGAAGATTTTGACTACAAAAGCTGTGTGCCAAGAAATACTATACAGGGGAAGTTATCCTCCTCCCCTCCCACCCACAAGAATTAAAAAACTATTTTACCACTGCTAATTTAAAAAAAAATTACTTTAAACTGCACCCCTTGGAGACAGATCTTAGAGGCCACGCATTTACAAAATGCTACTGAAGAGAAATAGGCATTTTTCTGAGGTTTGCTCAGAAAAAAATATAGATTTGGATAATCGTGAATCATACATTGAAAACCCTGTATTTCACATGTGGCTGCACAACTTCATGGCCTTCTTACACAGAGATGCTATTAACTTGTATTAGTTGTAGACTGTGACTTGAAACTTTAAATAGAGCAATTGTGGATAAGAAATAAACATTTTTCACTCCATTTGATTCCTTTGTGGTTCTGTGAAAACAAAATTGAAAAAAAGAAAGACAAGATGTCAAGTTATTTTTAAAGAAAAGATACACAAATTCTGTGTCTGGAAAAGTCTATGTGGTTCTTATTATCTCATGACATACAGAATTATTTTAAAGAATGATAATAATCTCTTCACTGGAATATATTGTGGACAGCCTGTTTGTTGCCTAAATTCCCCAAATTGCATTAGACTATGACTTTGGTTACACTTCGGGTTGACTGCACTAGCAATGAAACAGTTACTTTAGCATTTCCCTTTGCAGCTTTCCATTACAATCTATGTGAAAACCAGATGTATTTGTTTTCTTCCAAAGAGTTACCTTGGGTTACAAAATCACGGTTAATGAATCTGAATGTGCTGGACCAGATCCCAGTCCAGCTCTCTGGGAAACCCAAATTCCATTACCTCAAAAAACTAAGTCTCAAATACATTCAAAATGCTTTATATGCCAAATAACCATGCTTATTGATCAAATCAAAACCTAGTGCTTTTTCTTGACGGCAGGAGTTAACACAGATGAGACAGTGGAGTAATAAATTGACTGTCTTTAAACTCTACCTCTACATTTAAGAGATAGGAAAAACTAGGCTCTCCTAACAGAAGATTTTGTAAGTCAAATTTTATCCCTTTATGCTCCAGGAAGTTTTTTTCTCCCCACTAAGTTCTAGTTTGGACATCTGAAGATAGACCCTTACAATGGAAAACCTGACTAAACCCTAGCTGTGTTGCAACACTGCCAATGCAGCATTATATTGAAATTAGCTTTAAAAAATGTAACAATTTAAAATGGAGCTGCAAGAGGTAAAGCTAGAGATAAGTCACTTAATACTTTCTGACCAAATTATCGATGTGACAGCAAACTTACTTCCCCTTCTTTTTCCTCAAGCAGCACAGAGGACCTGCATTTGTCTCCTTTGTGACCAGTAGTGAAATTTTGCTACTGCTGTTTTGATCAACATGAACACCTCTGTTACTGGTGCTATAGTACTAAGGACCCTTTCCATAGAAGAGCTGCCAAGGAGACAGCTGCTTGCAGTTAGCAGAGGGAAAAAGTTCAGAGCATGTTTAAACTCTAGCACAGACTCAGCATGTAGAGCTACCTGCTCCTCCACCTCCCTTCCAATATTCTTATGCTTCCAAAACGTCTAGATATTGGGTTTTCCAAGTAATATTTTCAAGAGCAGGAACAGTAAACCAGCTAAAAAGGCATATGAAGCATCTTCTTCAGCAGTTCTGGAGCATACAGTATCTTCTATTACCTGATAGGAAGTGGTTCATGCTGAACATCTCAGTATCTTTCAAAACAAAAGACTTAATTTGTTTTATATCCCATCTACAGTCATTGTGCAACCATTCAGTCAGCCAGCCATTTTATCTTCCAGTTCCACTAGCCTGTTTACCACCTTCCTATAGGGAACCATAGGATTTTACTACCTTACTATAAAACATACCAAAGTCACTGAAGATTTATTATTATCATTTTCAGTAAGCTAGGAAGACTAGAAGTTTGATCTTTATTTTTCTCAGTGATGCTATATTATTTATTGCACCCCTGTGAAAATCAGAAGCCCGAGGCCGGATGACTCCAGTGAATGTAAATGGCTATACACCAAGGAAACTTAAAGATTCAAAGGCCTATTCTACCTACCTGAGCAGTGTCCTGGGCCTTCCGGGTAACTTTCCCAGGTTTATATACTGGGCATGATGTACGGTGATATGGACTACCACTTTGGCTAGTTTGGGTCAAGTGTCCTGTCTCTGCTTCCTCCCAGCTTCTCCTCCTCCCTGGCAGAGCATGAGGCTCAGAAAGTCCTTGATTGGAGTTAACATTACTGAACAGCAACTAAAAACATTGATGTTATAAGCACTGCTCCCAGGCTAAAGCAGAAAACACAGCAATGCTCCAGCTACTAAGAAGGAGAAAAATGACTGCTGAACCCAGGACATTATATATCTTAAGCCTTAGTTTAATTTGCAGTGTCTGTATCCAAATAGATTTTTCCTAGAAGCAGCATATTTATTATTCCCACAGCTAATTAGTCTTAGACGACTTTGCAACTTTGTGGCTTTTGACTGTCTGGTTAGTTTCATTTTTTTTACCAGTAATTGGCATAATATATTAATCTTCATTTCTTTTCAAAATCCTTTGTACAAATATTAATGTATACTTCATCTGGGCTGAGGAGGGTTTGTGGCACTAATGAAACATGTATAGTCTACAGTACATTTTTGTAACGTATGTGTTAAACTTTTGCAAGACAAGTAGCTCCTACTGTTTAGATAACTGGAAAAGAACATGTAACTAGTTGAGGTTTTTAAGGTGAAGATTAGAAGAAAAAAGCTGACACATTTTAGTTGAAAAGGTACAAGTTGAAAAGGTGTTACACCTCAAAGTGCTTTTTTGTTATGAGAAAATGTTAGAGCTTTCATCATAATAATTTCCTTCAAGAGAAATTTCTTAAACAGAGGAACATGAGAGGTAGCATTGCTATGTTTTAAGGTTGACAAATGAATAAATTTTGGGGCTGCACCCTGAGTGAAGGAGCACCTTCAGCTGCCTTATTCAGTTGCTAGGCCTTTCTCTGGAAAGGTATCAGAAAGTGAGCAGACATGAAGAGGAACAGAGCATAAACTGACTTCATTTGTAGCCTGCTGCCACTTTTCTGCTCAGTCTTTAAATGCTGTTGTTTATAATAAAGTGGCTCTGCTGAATTCCAGCATAAGGCAGTCCTGTGTCAACTGCATGGAAATCTGTGAAGACTTTCTTTTTAATTCTTTCAAGTCTAGGTTTAGGGGGAGCATGTTAGGAAACTCTGAGAAGTTTACTTATTCTGGTCCCAAGTCCTATGTCTGGTCCTGGCAAGAAACACTGGAGCTCTGAGTTCCCTAATAGCAGGATAAGAAACATGGCATTTGTTGTTTGGCTGAAGACCCTTGCTGGTTTCTCTAGGACTCCAAACAACCACTTCCATTTCTCTGTGTGGGCCATATATAAAGAATAGGCTTGTTACCTTACATTTGGAAAGAGCCTTGTAGTAGCAGCAGTGTGAAAATTCTTTTGGTTAAAGTTACAGGTAAGAAATACATTACTTTTATGAACTAAAAAGCATAAACTGTAAACATAAGTTTTAACCAAGATTACTGATACCAGAGAACCTGATAACAAACCCAGCCTTTCTGGCAAGTAGAAATAGTGTTCTTTAAGATAGATTTTTCCATTTGTCAATGGCTCTCAAATGCTGCTGCTGATCAGCATATATTCATGGAAGAGATACAGGCAGTTTAATGGCAAGTTTGCTTTGGGTCAGGATGTTCGGAGCTGAGGAAGTAGGAAGGGAAGGCTACTAAACATCTGTCACTACCTATTTCACCACATTTCAATAATCATATTTTGGAGGACTTAATCTGGTATTCTTTGTCATTATTACTTTAGTAAGTGAAATACTCATTCTTCCTAGTATTGGTCAGGTTTTCATCTGAGGCACATGTTACATTTCCTATTCCAAAGCTCATTTTCCCTTGATTTTAGATCTTCAAAGTATTTACAGAGGTGGCTCCCTTTCTACTCCAGCACTGAATGTTGCCTATATCTCAGCAGTTTCTGCCATGTTTCTTCTGTAAGGGTACATGGGATACAAGAGCCTCAGCTTCAGTAAGGTGATGTGATCAAGGATCTTTTCAGTGAAAAAGGGGATAACAGGTAAAGCAATAAGTAATAAGATCATACAGAGACACCTCTGTACAGCAAAGATAAAGGAGAGAGTGGGAAGAAACAAACCTTTTTGGTCACACTGGCTGTGTCCAGTGTTCCATAATGGGGTTTTGGAGTTATCAGAAAAACACCCCCAAAAGCTTCTGAGTCTCTGAAGACAAAAAAATGCTTTCTGCATTTCAAACCTTTTTCCTATAGACTTTGTGGTGTGACAGCATGATGAAAAGCAGAAGGTTTTGCAACAAACTGAGGAAACACTCAAGCAGTTTACAAAGCATGAGAAGGATTTCTGGTGATTGAGCCTGTTATACCAGTCACTGAGGTAAAGCCAAACAAACACAGACCTTGGAAAAATAAGTTACTTTTCAGGTATGGCTTTCTCAGTATCATCCCAGCTTTACGGCTAATGAAAGATAATCTTAATATCTTAATTCAGAATTAAAAGATAATTGCGCATCTAACTCAGCTATGCAACCCTTTATAAATAAAATAAAGGGGCTAGGCAGGGCAGCTTGCATTTTAAACTATATTAGGGACAAAACTTTGATATTCTGGAGCTTAAAGTGTGTGTGTGTTGAGGAGCAAGATTCAAATTTTTGCTTACTATTTGTCCTGGTTTTAGTCCAGTGTCACTATATAACTGCAGTAGAATAAGGCAGTCAGTGCTCAGGTGCTCACTATATTAACCCACTTCACATGCCTGCAGACTGAAGATATCGGAATTATGGAAATCAGGTTTTTGAACTGTTTTCCTGGTCAAGGCTTTGAGAACTGCTACTCAAAAGCTTGGTGTGGACGACAGAAAAAGCATTTTTTTTTCCATTTGGAACAAAAATCTTAAAGGAACTCATGCAGATTTTTATTTTCTTGGCACTAAGTTGATTTACAAGTGAATGGAGTTTTCATTAGTAAAAGATATAAGACTACTGGATAGCTTAGGACCCATTTTGAAATACTCAGAGCCTAATGCCATAAGGTTTTTAAATCAGTGAGAGTAAAGAATGCTTGGCATCCCTGGAATTATGCAGTGCCTCAAAAATTGTTTAAGGTACGATGTTTCTTTTTTAAATTCTACACATAAAGCATTAATTTTGACTAGGTTTTCTAAAGAAATGAATGATAGCATGGGCTGATGGTTAAAAAATACAAAAGGTATCCAGCTTTCCAGATGGCTTTATCTTTGAGTACTTTCTTATTTCTTAAAATTATGAATAAAGCAATTCATTTTAAACCCCAAATTCTATTAAAAGAAACCCCCAAAAGCCAAGTTTTATGCTTTTAAAAAGTCTGCCTGAAACTTCAATAATTGAAAGCCATCCCTCCTCCCTGTCAATCTTCGTGAGCTTCTCCTTCTCTAGTTTAAAGAAATGTAATCACTCTTTACCTTCATTCGTGTTTAAATGAAGCACTTCAGGAGGAAAAGCCTGCACTGAAAGGAGTTTTATTTACATGAGAAACAGATATAGCTGACAGCCATAGCTTGATGATTGGCAAAGAGCCCTTCAAAGATTTGGTCTCCTATAAGACCAAGCTGCACTATTTTCCAGAAAAAAAAAATATTTTCCACCTCAAGTGATCTGCCATTTGTACAAATTAGTGTCAAGGACAGATTTCAGTGCTGCAGTGACAGATTTTGCCCACATAGTGCAGTTTACACATCAAATAAAATCATTTGGACTTTCTTCACTTTCACAAAACTCAGGAACATCAGTAGATTTATAGCCTGCAGAGTGTGAAGACGTTTTGATGAGCTGTGTCATACTGGGTCACTTATCCTTAATAATACTGTTTCACATCTGTGCCACAAACAAATCCAGCTCAGGGCAAAATGAAACGTTACACTGACTGCTGCTGGCCTTCCATCCAGAAGGGCAAAGAGAAGCCATTAGACCTTCTAGCTGTCTTCATTTGCAAAGTAATCAACATAAATTAAATACTATTAAAGATCCCCCACAGGATGGGATATGTGTTTTCACAGTGAAAATAATTTGTCATCCTTAATCCGGGGCTTTGCTGTTTGGAGATCAGCTGTGATTTTCTGACACAGGGTATCCCCAATAAAGGGAAGAAGAGGTCAGTAGAAATGCAATGTGTTGCACTGTTCTAAGATGTACATATCTGCTTTTAACTATTTTGTTCATAGAATCACAGAATCATTTAGGTTGGAAAAAACTCAGGTCCCACCTTTCATATCAGCCACCTCAGGCTGGTGAGGCTAGTAGCACCTTTGATGGGAACCAGGGGTGCAGGGCTTACCTTCAACTGAGGCTTCTTTCATTTAAAGAGCATCTCCCCCTTCTCTAGCCAGGGAAATATAAACCTTAGAGATTTAATGTTCTAATTTACTGACAAGAATGCACAGATAAGTTACAACATTATCACTGATGTTTTATGCATATAGCAATGTGAAGTACTATCTTCCACAGGATGATTTTGGGGAACTGGAGAGATTCTTGGGGATCCCATGTCTTCCCTTCCTTTCTTCCTGCACTGGAATTGGTCTTTTGTTACCAGCTATTCCACAGTCACAGAATGGCAATATGAGTATCTCTGGGTTATCTTTACATTTCTTTGCTGTAAAATTATTAAATAACCCCTCAACTAGATAAATATTTTTAAAACATGAAATTGTTAAGCTTTAAAAGGACTTTTTCCTTGTCTCTTTTTTGTTCTTGTAATGGTCAGAGACAGACTTCCTGGACTGAGAGGGACCACACTCCTCCAAAATCTTGTATTTGTTAACCTGGGAGTTCACTTTGCTATGTGAAAGCACATGAAGCTGTGGTTGATTCTGGCAGCTTGTTGCAAAGACTCATGTAAATTGAGAAGTTGAACGAAACAACATGAATACAGTACCCAAAAGTACATAAACAACATGAGATACCATTGTGCATCAAAGATAGTTAAATGCTGTTAACATGCTGAGATTGAAACTTCAGTGTGCATTCAAGAGCACATCTTGTCTAATGTGTCAGCAGCTTCTGCAAACAATTAGGAGGCCAGCTTCCACCTACAGTTGAAGGTTCTCAGCCACCACTACCTCAGAGCCACGTGGCATTATTTTGAAAACATTAGATACCCCTAGCCGTGTACCCAGCTTCAGCAACATCAGAGGTTAGACTGGAATTGCATCTGGCAGGTCTGATACTGCTGTCTGAGTCCTGCTTTTGAGGCTAAAATAATATTTAAAATGTGCACTTTATTTCCAAATCAGAACCAGTTTTTGAAAACTTTAAATACTACTGAGGATCAGTACTTATTATGATTAATCAAGGGGTGTGAGGAGATATCAGAATATAATTCTTCTCAAGACAGATCCCTGTCCTTTATCATCATATTCCAATTTGTAGTTGGAGGGGTATAAAGCAATCATGCTGTGTTGTTACCTCATAAAAAACATTTTATCTGCATGAGATGGCTCTTGAAACAACATTAGGCTTTACAATAAGCACAAAGAAGACCAGAGGAAAAGACATACCTTATGAAAATTGACTTACACAAGAGTCTTATTCACCAATAACAAAATATGTTTCTTGTGTAAAAAGAAAGCAGTTTTGGAAAAGACAAACATTATACCTGAGAGGTTTTGTGCATAACTGAAAGATTTATATCTATTTGTAGACTGGATTTATTTTAAAGGAAACATACTTCTTTTTCTGCATTATCTGATAACTCATCATATACCTAAAATGAAATATTTAGATAGATAGCATGCATGAGAAGGCAGGTACTCACAAACAGGCTGGCCTTCTGGTATACTATACTTTTCAGATGTAACAGCCCTTGGAACAGTCCTAAGCACTACCATACACATAGAAAACAAATACCTTTTGGTTGAAATATCACGCACAGCTAATCTGGCTCTTTACTGTCCTGCTTAGACCAGACGTTCCTTCAAAGCAGTGACTCCAAAGAAGATGCAACAGTTACAGTAGTTACAGATTAGACTGCCATGTCAGAAAGAATGCATCTGATGGTCTGATTTTCTTACTCTGAGACCTCTATGAGTGTACACATGTCATGGGCTGGAGAATTCTCTAGCAGCCAAGTAGATTTGCCTTAGGTTTGTTTATTTTGGAAGGGGGAGAGAATGAGTAGGACTATAAATCAGCCCCTTCCCACCCAGCTCATTTTGTTTGTTCTTGGCCCCATTTGGACCCCATTAGTTTCAGAGCACCAGGGCTGCAATCAGCAAAGCATGGGGCACTGTAGAGCTCCTTACCACTCAGCCTCAGAACAAATGCTGTCAGGGGAAATTAGGTCATAAAACAATTTCCTGAACCTGTATTGTATAAGAAACTGGAAGCAAGCATCTGTTTCAAAACAGAGCTCTGTTAAGATAAGTTTCATTTATTTTTTTCATCTCTCTTTGGTAAAACAGCGTTGAATTAATTATATTTTAAATCCTGTAATTGATATCAAGGCTGTATTATGGCAGTGTTTTGTAATTGGGCTTGAAATGCCTTGTTATTGTCTGCAGTCATACTAATGATATAATCAGATGTTGTTGGTGTCTTATCCATATGTGTATTGTATGCTTGAATTTCTAATCAGATGCATTAGCCAAGAATACAAAAATTTCATTCAACTTAAGTATCTGAGTAGAATACAAAAAGGAGTGCAGAATAGCTAATATTAATATCCATGTATAGTGTTTCATCCAACTGAATGGCAAGCTGCAATATTGTTCTTATTTGAATCTAATCAACTGAGCTGGCTCTTATAAGAGATTGCACATTTCATTCATGTGAATTAATTTTTTTATCCTGATATTTGACTTGAACCTCCTAAATCCTTCAAAGTCTGTCTTGCAGATAGGCCTCAGATGCAAAACTCTGAAGCAGAAATAAAGTCATCTGACTTTTTTTTTTTTTTTACTGGCACTATGTTGGTATTGTGTGGCAGGCAGATAAATTTTATGTTTTTTCATTTATTTGTGATGTATTATAGTCTGTTTCCTTGTTTTCCTGAAACATTATAAATAAGAATATCAGAATCATCATGATGCATTTTGTTCTAGAGGAGCTGAAAATATTTTGTTTATGAATCAGACATCAATCTTCATGCTTCCAACTTGGAAGAGCTGCTCAGTTAAAATCAGAATTTGAACTCAACTGGTCGGATAAATACTCAATAAGGCAACTGTTCTATATTGAGTACAATGTATCAGAAAGATGGGTGATCACTGTCAAGCTGTACTGAAATAAAACGTAGAAAAGACTCATGGAATCATTTAGGTCAGAAAAGAGCTTTATAATCATCAAGTCCAACTGTTAACCCATCATTGATGATTCCACCACTACATCATGTTCCTAAGTGCCATGTTGTCAGCCACGCAGTTTGTTCACTCACTTCCCCCTTTTTCTTCCCTCTGCTCCTGGAGGGATGGGAAGGAGAATCGAA
>JAOEHY010013074.1:0-13639 GCA_025447955.1 Psilopsiagon aurifrons | reverse complement strand
TGGAGAAGAGAAGGCTGCATGGAGACCTCATAGCAGCCTTCCAGTACCTGAAGGGGGCCTATAGGGATGCTGGGGAGCGACTCTTCATTAGGGACTGTAGTAATAGGACAAGGGGTAATGGGTTCAAATTTAAACAGGGGAAGTTCAGATTGGATATAAGGAGGAAGTTCTTTACTGTAAGAGTGGTGAGACACTGGAATGGGTTACCCAGGGAAGCTGTGAATGCCGCATCCCTGGCCATGTTCAAGGCCAGGTTGGACAGAGCCTTGGGTGATATGGTTTAGTGTGAAGTGTCCTTGCCCATGGCAGGGGGGTTGGAACTAAATGATCTTAAGGTCCTTTCCAACCCTAACTGTTCTGTGATTCTATGCTTCTATTTTGAAATTAAGTACCTTATAATGAATCAGCTTAATTCTACCTCACTATGTGCACCAAAAGAAGCTACTGTGAAGTTATTTTAGGCACTGGATATTTTACTGCATCTTAGCTAATCTACCATTAAAATGACATGCAGCTTCCTCCAGTGTTGCTTCCAAAAAAAGGCTCTCAAGGCTTCCTTTTTTTCCCACCACTCCCACCCCCTGGCTCCTGATATTTTGTTTACATTAGTGAGATGTCCTTCTCACACCCTGCTACTTTCTGCCAGCCAACTGCTTGTGTGGCTGCACAGAGAAACAGAAACCAGCAACTGGAAAACAACCTCCCTTAACATTTTAGAAGCCAGATTGGCTCTCCAAATCAGTAACGAAAAATGAAATCCTGGTCAGCAAGAGTAAGCCACTTCACAAATGGGGCAAAGCTCACTGGTGTTCACAGGACATAGCTTGCAAACTCCAAGTTTAAACAGTAGCTTTCTTAACAGTAATTAATTCCTGTGGGGAATAAAGGCCTTTGAAACTATTTTACAACTACTCAGAATTAGTATTATCTATTTCAGATTAACTGTTGAAAGAGCCAAGACTTTTCATCTCATAACAGAAGCTTTTGTGAATAGGTCTTTTTATGAATGAGTCCTTTTTAATTGGTATCAGCAAGTGAGGAGTCACCACACCTCAGATTACTCACCAGCTAACCTGCTAGTGTTCTGGACTCCAGATGAACTTAAAGTCATCCAGCTCGTGCTCTGGTTTGCACCCACAAGCTTTTCTTTGCAACTGCTTAGGCTACAGAGAATTAATAGCATATTTCCAAATCAAAACACAGCCACCAGAACAGCATCAGAAAGCCTCCTGCTACTGTCAAACTCAAACCAGATCCTTTGATAAGTTTTTCTTTAGCTGCTGAGGCTGGCATATGCAGTCTCTTTTCCCCAAACCCTCGTTTCTGCAACTGGCGCATCTCTCAGCATGTTGATATAACTGTTGATGCAGCTTTGCAGTGAACTGGATGCGAGAACTGCTCTGCCAAAAAATAATCCAACTAAAGGAAACAGTATTTTGTTTAATGTCAGCAGTGCTAGCATAGTATTCGGGGCATTCAGAAGACAAGGAAAACAGCAAAAAACTTTGAACAACTCTGCTCCCCAAAGAAATGCTCAAGCTATAGCCTCACCACATAATTTCCAAGTGGTTACCTTTTGTTCTTCTCTTTCTGTTGCATTTTGACACTTCTCAATCTTCCACTGCCGCATGAAATCTCGCAGATACCCAAAAAGAGTGAGAACACCATAGCCTACATAGGTCAGCACAGCAACCAGCATTGGCGTTTCTTCAAAAGCTTCATTGAAAGGCCTTTTGTACAATCCTCCATTGTGCACAATATGATTCACCTATAATAAAAATTTAAAGAGAGGCTGTTGTGAGATATCCATTCAGGAAATGACATACTGACTTCCAGAGTAGCCCCTGGCCTTCCAATCAGCTACAAGTACTCAAAGTACTCTCAGGTTGGGTTAGCCCTGACTGAAAAACACTGTCAGTTTTCACAGGCAGCTAAGTTGTTGATATAACCAAAGTCACAGTTACCAACTTAGTGCCCTTTAACATCTCACTAAAGTTCTTTAGCTTGCAAAGGAACAGAGAGCACTGCCTATATCCAGGCCAACCAAAATCAAGAAAACCCTGCCTTCCCCTTTATCAGGAACTAGGCAGGCACAACTAACAGAACAGCAAGAGTTCCCAGGCTCACTACAGGGAAAAAACAAAATAGAAATGAATAGTGTTATTAATCAAAACAATGTACTTTAAGGATTATGAGAACTGAAAAAGTAACTGGAGACTAGCAAAATAGGCTCAACTTTGTAAGCTTGTATTACTCTAACAAAACAAGCATAAACTGTGTGTCTCTATAACTTTGCCTAAAGATAGCGACGTAAACATTGTACTCGTACATGAGGAGGACATGACACCAGACAAAAAAGTCATTGTATAAACAGTCTCGACATCGCACGTAAGTCAGCACAAAGAACAATGCAAAGCTTTCTGCATAAAATCCAGACTAAAAGTCATCTTGCAACTTGCATACCATCATTTGGCATGCAAAAAGAAGACTTTAATTAGTTGTATAATACATGTGCATGGCCATCTCAAGTACAGTTACTGTAATACATAATATTTGCGACTACTACAGAAAAACTTCACAGCTACAAGACAAGGGCTCACTCAACACTGGGGAAAAAACATCATTGTTTGGTCTAAAAGAGTTAAGTTAAAGACCAATGTATCAAAACACAGAAACCAAGCCATTAGATGCCAACTTTATTCTGTATTGCTAAAAGTTACAGAATAGCTACCGTGTGATAGAACAGCTACATGTGAAAGAACACAGTCTTTGACATAAAACCCTACCTGTGCCACCAAATAAATATATATCTAAGAAATGTATTTTAAAAAATATACTAATCAAAGAAGCATCAACACATAGGAAAGCGTTTTAATCCCAAATACATCAAAAAAGGACAACAGCACACAATTAATGAGGAGCAGGGGCCAGCAGACAGACAAACCCAGTTATTCACCTATGGCACTCATACTATCAGGGAGGAAGAGAAGCCAACATTGTCCTAACCTCTGTAACAGCTGATGAATCAATAAAGTCACACATACTTTCTGGCTTCACCAAACACTGTTATCTGGAAAGTAACACCTGCTCATATGCTGGAGCAAGTCTGTATTTCAAGCCTAGCATTAATACCTTGAAAGTAATTTTTCAAAAGCAAGGGTCTTCTATTAGGACACAAATACGCTATAGCTACATAATCACTGAGTACGCACCAGCACATTCCTCTTCTGATACTCATTTCTACCTCCTCCCTTTGCCAATACAGACATTCAGACCAAGTTTTAAGCAGAGCAAATCCTCAATTTGGTCACTGGGGATTTGGTCAGTTGGTCAGAATTGCTCCAAGTGTGGAAACTAAACAGCAAAGACACAGTAGGAACTTCTCTTTTACTGGCAGCAGCATTTAGCCCAAATGCAGATAACTAACTTGCATCATGCTGGGACCAGTTTTAATGCTGAAGTAGTTTTTAAAACACACAGTGTACAGTGGTGGCTTAAGTTAAAAAGCTACCATGCTTTGAAACAGGTGTAGAACACTTGCTTACCACACTGCAGCTCAGATGATGACAAACTAAAGCTTTAACACAGGCTACAGGTTCATACACGGTTTTCCTCAGGAACACTGCCAGCCAAAGGAACTGCCCCTGCCATATTGCCACTCTGAGCCACCTGCATCACCCCCTGGCTTGCACAACTAAGGTTAATTAGATTTTCAGCACAGTGTCCCTCCAACGCTGAACTGATCTAGGTTGGAAACATAATGGTTTGCAGAAGGTTATTTATGAGACCCCAACAGTCTTTACAGCACTGTTCTGCAAACTTTTTCAATAGATCTCAGCAAACAAGAACCACCAGCTGTTGAGTAGAGAGGAGGGGCAGCAGCAACATGACAATCGACACACTCAATGAGCCAATGCTGCAGAGGAAAAACCATGAAAGCTTTCTCTTTTTATTACTCTCAGGATTGCTTAACTGTATTACTGACTCCAATTCACGAAACCATAGAATTTCATTACATACAGATCTGAGAAAGATCATGCAACAAAGCTCCTATTGCTATAACTTCAGACTGATGAATTAAAAGTTGAATTTGGAGTCCTCACACTGACAGATCAGGCTTTAAATAGCAGCTATTCAGAAGCAGGCATGCACCACACACCTGCTACTTGCGCTGGCTACTAGCAGCAGATTACTAGCAACAGAAAACTGCTAGCGACTACTTAACAAATTACCTAGCATCTAATAGAGAACACATTAAAGGTTTTAATGTCTCTCCCACATAACTGGCAGTTCATCTGGAAGAGATGAAAGGCCACATCCTGAGGGCGCATCTGAGGCTACCTAACACCAAAAAATAGCTACTGGGGGAAAGCCAGCAAACATCCACACCAAAACCAAACTAAACCCCAACCTATAAATGATTTTAATTAGAAGTATACCAATTTTTTCCAGGTCTTTCGAGTTGCCTCTGCTTGTGACAAATGCTAAACCTGAACAAGTTAACCCACATGGTCAAAACCATTTCACTGAGAATGGCCCTTTTGGGAATACTTATATTGATTCAACACATACTCTAACCATCTCATCTCCCAGCATCATTCTACGAATGCATTTATACATCCTTACACTCTCATGTCAGCTACCATGACAAAAGCAGAGAAACTTCTCTGTTATCCTAACTGAATTAAAGAAATAATTTGAATGGAATTCCCCAGACTTTTCATAAAGGATACAATAATTACAAATACTCTAGACTTGATTAAAATAGCCACACTTTATATACAAACCAGTTATTTTTCCAAGAATGCCTCATGAATCTGCGCACTAGCCTTCAAACGAAGGCTTACATGCTGTGAGCTCCAAGGCTTCTGCCAAGGAGCAGCAAGTTCAGTTCCAGAGATCAAGAAAGAAGGTGGCTACAGCTTCGCAATTCATTTCTTTTTCTGGAGGGTGAGGAAGAAGCATGCAAGATTAAGACTTTTATGGTTTCAACAAGCCTCAAGATAAAGTGAGCCATGACCTTTGGAACATACTGCACATCTAAGTGGAGACTATAAAGAAAAGTCAAGAGTTCATCTAAGATTGTAGTTCAAAAAAGCAGCAGTATGTTCACCTACATCTGTCTGTCCTGTACTGCCTTGACCACATGTACACAGAAGAGCATCATCACATTAATAAACTCAACTGCAGGAGAAAAATCAGAAAGCACCACCCAGCTGGTTAGAGAAGGCAGCAAAGAGATGGCATTCTGCACCAGCCATAGGTAATGCCTGTGTTGGGTCAATCTCCTGTGGAAAAAAAGCCACATCGAACAGTACTGTAACACTGCGCAGCAGCATCATACAGCTACAGATAGAAAGGATTGCACTGGTTTAAGTAGAACACATTAGGGTTTCTGATTACATTCAGCTCTCTTAATTGGTAACAAATAGTTCCAAGTCAGAAGACATTACATTATAATACTGGCTTCAGACTTAGTTCACCCTGCAAATCAGAAGCATTTTAAGTAGTGCGACAGCATGTCTAACAAGAGGGAGAGGATGGAATTGTGGATGTGAGCACATGTGGCAGAAGCACATCCAACTGATGTTCTTCCCCAGCTACTGCACAAAGTTATGTTTTAAAGGCCACACTGGCCTCCAGTGGAGTGTCTGAAGGTCTGGTACCATCAGAACAAGATTTAAGCTCCACAGACAGAAAAGATTCCTGTCTAACCCATGTTATTCAAATTCTTTAATGACATAAATAGAAAATATCTCACATAATACCCCATTTGCAATTACCTTAGCATAGCTTAAGGTCATCCAAAATGAGGGACTGAAGAGTGTAATCCAAACAAAAGTAGTTCTCACTTAAGCCACCCCACTGAGCACAAATTCATACCAGAATATATCCAATTGCACGTTTTACTGATTGCAACCGCCACTACCCTACAGTTACTGCAGTTCATGAGCAATGTTTAGCAGTAAATCTGCTTTTCCTAGTACCCTTCACCATTTTCCCTTTTCTAAATTTGGACAGTAGGATCTTCATAGAAGGACCACCTACCTCATCCTGTCTTAAATTTACAAATAAGGTAAAAGGAAATCAGCAAACTGGTACAGATTTTAGTATTGCTCTCATTGCCAGCACACGAAACAGGTCACATATGAGACTGGCATTAGTCTGAACCTCACTTTGTTATCTTTAAAAACTTATTTCTCAAAACCAATAGGAAAAAGGGGCTTCAGTATATTTGCTATACCTGTGTACAAGAACTCATCCTAAACAAAGTCAGCATGGTATAAGTCGGTAGACGCAAAGGATCACACAAGAAGCCAAACACTCTCAGACTGAAGGGAACCATGCTTAACTTCTAAAGCGTTAGAGAGGGTGAAGTTTTGTGAGAAGACAGGAGCCATGCTTGAACACAGGAACATTTGCAGATGCCGCTGCAGGCAACACACAAGATTTATCACAGGTTTCTGGGTATACACCTTGCATGGCAGGCATATACTTTCAGGAGAGAAGATGCTACAAGTGCAACACACACAGTGCACAGTAAGAGTACTGGTTATGGTGCTACCGCAGGAAAACCCTAACACAGTGTATTAAAGAGGCTGTTTCATTTCATGCTGCCAGAGAGAACAAAGTAAGATGAACTGGGCAGACTTTATGTAAACACCTTGAAAGGATTATTTATACTGAAGCACAACCTTGCTAAACGCTTGTTAAAAATTTGTAGCTTCCTGTTGCCACACACCACACTGCAGAAATTCTACCAGCAGCTTTGCAGGCTTTTTTTTTTTTTTAATGAATGTAATGTGGAAGACCACTTCCATGAGTTGCTTGTTTTCATCAAAGATTCCTGCCAACTATATGGAACAAAACGGAAAAACATGGAATGCACCTCTATTCTCTAGGATACACCTCCACTCTCAAAACCGGTCACATTTACTCTAAAGGATGACAGGAATCAACACTACAGAAACCACAACAGTGAAAACTCCACACAGGCAACTGCTCTAACTGCTAGGTTATTCTGTGGTAATGTTACTGTCACCTCCAGCCCTTTCCCTTGTACTGCTTAGCTCTTCGGCTTCAGATCTCAGACTGTTGCATGGGTAAAAGGACCAAGTACTTAGTACCAAAATTAGAATGAAACAATCTGAATCACAGTTTAAGCTTTTTTTTTTTCTTTCCCTAAAAAACGGGAAACTTGTTTTACAAACCACACTTCAGCACTGGAGTGTATTCCTATATTCCTACTTACACATTTGCTCTTGTTGACAGGTACTGTCAAATATTTTGATTTGCAACTAGTCATTCCCAACAAATTCGGTCTTCCTTTGTTAAGACACAATTGCTAAACCTACACAAAAAGTGTAAATCTTTTTAATGTTTAAGTGTTGTTTGGGGTTTGTTGTGGGTTTTTTTGGTTGGTTGGGGTTTTTTTGTGCCTCTTTTTTTGGTTAGTTGGGTTTGTTTTTTTTTTTTCTTTTATCAAGTGAATGACGCCATAAGGCTGCGTTTACTACATATGGCTGATAATCTGCATCCTGCTGAGAACATACTTTTTTCTGTCAGTTCACCTTAAGTCACCTGAAACCCAATGTTACTTTATCTGGTACATTCAGTAGCTTTTAGGTGTACAATGTTTTGACAGAGAATTCCTTTGCTGCACACTTAGTTACTAAATATGTTTCACAATAAGATTTCCAAACACAGCTTAAGTCTTTAGTGCTTCGCTAACAAGTCAATTTCCAGGCTTTATAAATCTGAAAGCATCCCTAACATACTTTAGAATATGCTGTTATTTATTTTTACAGACATTAAGCCCTATTACTTTCTCAACTTTTCAACTCCTGCTTTGTCAACTGCAAGTATTCTTCAAGACTATACTTTTAAATTAAAAATCACAGAATCAAGCAGGTGAGAAAAGACCTTTAAGGCCATCAAGTCCAACCTTTAGTGCAGGACTGCAAAGTCCACCACTCAAACATGTCACTAAGGGCCTCATCTCCACATTCTTTGAACACCTCCACGGATGGTGATTCCACCACTTCCCTGCGAAGTTATTTTCGTTATTACAGTTACTTTTCTAGGAGTGCTTTCCTAAGGAATTGAAAAAAAGAAAAAAACAAACAACTTCTTTTTTATTTTTTTACCTCACTGAAGCAGGGCCAATGTTTTATGTTCCTCCAAGATAAACTGAAGTTAATAGATAATTAAGTTCCCTCCAGACCCAACAAACTGAAAGCATGACATTTAGAAAACAACATTTCTGCTGTATGATTAAGACGGGAAAATACAATATGACCTATCATTCAAGTAGTTATCATAACAAAAAGTGAACTTGCATACATTTATAACAATTATAGCACTTAGGGTTTATCAGCAGTTAAATCTGAAATGGTAGTCCCAATATTAGTGAAAGATTTTCACACTTAATCCAAACTGACTTCTCAGTAGCACATATTTGAGCCTAAGAGAAGCTAGTCACATCAGCAACTACCATGGGTGTTTGTTTGCATACTAGTACAGATATACAAACTCTCACTGGCACTACACATTTAATACTATGGTCTCAAATATTCATCTAGACAGGAAAAAAAAAAAATGCTGTGCAGCTATTTTTTCCCCAGAGGCTTATAGTCTTTTATAATTGAATTCAGTATTAGAAAAGTATCTTCATGCACAGGTAGAGAGTTTCAGAAATAAGAGTTTTATCAATTAAAACATCTGACAGAGATCAGTCTTTCTAGGTCAGCCAATTTTCTGCTCACTTCAGTTTTATACTACTGACACAATAAACACAGCCAATCAAAAAGCGAAGCAAGAGGCACAAAGTAATAATTTCTTTCCTCAGGTCTGATGCAAGCCTCAGAGTGCGTGCTACAAGCCCCAAGGCACACATTTTTACATGGGTTTGGGGATTAAATGCTAATGTCTACACGTGGGCAAACCCTCCTGCAAGCCACAGGTTCATCTCCATAACCAAGGTTGGAAGGGGCCTCCAGTGGTCAACGCCTCCAATTCCCAGGTCAAAGCAAGTCTAATTACAGCAGGCTGTTGACAGACATATCTCATCTAGTCTTGACCTCCTCCAAGGATGGAAGTTGCGTAACCTCTCTGTTACAGCTGAACCCAGGACACAACCTCTTCCAGTATTTTACCACTCTCATAGAAAACTTATTTTCTGTATAAGTAATTAGAATTTCCCATTCTTCCAAATTATATCTGTTGCCTCTTATGCTATTGCCATGCATTTCCAAAAGTCTGGCTACACCTTCTCTATATGCCCCAGCCAGCTAGCTGAGCCATCTCTTCCTAAGGTTGAACAAACTCAGATTCCCCCAGTCCCTCCTTTTGCTTGGGACCCCCCACTGGAGTCACAGATTCACATGGCTACGTCAGCATCTTTCTGGTGAGCTCAAAACTGGACATGATACACAAGATGTAGTCTCACAAATGCTGAGTAAATGAGAAAGATCACTTCTTCACGGATAATTTCATGAGATCCAGTTCTTTAGGATAAATTGCTATTTCATTTTATCAGAAATATTTGCATTTTAATTTTTCACGAAGATGTGGAAAAATCCCCAAACCACTGAACAACACAAAACCAAAACAATTCTGTCCTCGACATTATTTAACATCTTTATCTTATCCCAAACTTTACCTGAAACAAGGGCTTATTCACATCACGGCTACCACTAACTCACTATAACAAGAAAAACTTCCAGTCCTTGTTGCACTTATCACTATAATTATGCTCTCCTGAAGAAAATACTAACCTTAATTCCAGCAAAAGCATCTATAAATCAAGTTGAAGCCATCATTCCCATGCATCTTGTTGTATGTCATGAGACGAACCTACAAACATTAGGACTGCGCACTCTCTAACGACCCAAATGCAAATCGCAGGACCACACAAGCTGGTTTTAGTATGTACACCCAAAAAACACCCAAAAATTAAAAATCTATGCTGCCTGCTTTAATAGCTGTAAGAATTCATGATTTACGACAGTGTTAAAGGAACGTAAATCCCACAGTCCTCCCACTCTCTTCAACCAAACTATTCCTTGTCTTCCTGAGGAAGTAGTATTAGACATTTACAAAAGGCATGGAAGCAATAAGCTATCTGGAGATAGCTATAGTATGGCATTTGTAGACCTTCTAGAAACATGAAGGAAAATAAATTTAATATCTGGTTGGGAAATACCACACACAACAGAAATTAAGAGCTTGATTTCTAAAACCTATGTTCCGATTTCTTTTTTTTTTTTCAGTTTGAGATGATTTCTTCTTCAACTTCCAGAGGCATAACAAAACCATCCTAACGTGAGAAGCTCAATTAAGAAGTTCTAAAAAACCACATCACTAAAAATGCATTAACAATAATAGGTAGATTCCAATAAGTTACCATGGAAAATAAGGGCACCTTGTCCCATTAAAGATGCCCCAATCTCCCTATTTTTAGCAAGATTTTTTTTCAGATGCAGTATTAGAAAACCATTAGCCATTTGCTTCAGAGCAAAGCACTGCAACAGAGAAATACATTCCAGTTTAAAATTGCATTGCAGAAAGAAAAAGCAATTTTCCTTGCACTCTTTATTATTCCCACAAGTGCCTTGATAGATCCTAAATACCATTTTTCTACTGAACTCTCCAAATTTCTCTCAATGCTCTCTCCAACAGACCAGAAAGACATATAAGATAGAATTGTGCAGAACCTGAAGAAGTCACTTCACTGATCTTTCATGTAGACTTGCTTTATTTCTCCTGGCTGTGCTCATTTCCCCATGACAACACCCTTTGAGATATCATTTCACTGTAAGGGTGGTGAGGCACTGGAATGGGTTGCCCAGGGAAGTTGGGAATGCTTCACCACTGGTGGTGTTCAAGGCAGAGTTGGACAGAGCCTTGGGTGGCATGGTTTCGTGGGAGGTGTCCCTGCCCATGGCAGGGGGGTTGGAACTAGATGATCATAAGGTCCTTTCCAACCCTAACTATTCTATGATTCTATGACCATGCTTTCATCCTACATAGCGCAGTATTACACTAAAATATTAAATCAGTTTTGAACCCATACATAGATTACTGTTCATGCTAGAATAACAGTGAAGAGCTCACACTACATTAAACACCAGTCTCTGTAGAGGGATGTGTAAGGAAAGCCTGAAATCTGTGTTACAAGGACAATTTAGGGTAAAAAAGCCCAAAACAAAACACAAATCCAGCCACCCCGCCAAAAAAAAAAAAAACAAACAAACCCAAACTTACTCAGCTACAGCAGAGATACCCTAGGTAGGAGCAGACTCCTCTTTTCACACAGTTAAAAATTCCTCCACTCTCCTACCAGAGGGCACAGTGATGTAATGCCCTGTCTCTAAGCTATCCTCTCACAAGCTCCAGGCTTTTCCAGATAAATTGCCACTAAGATAAGTGCAACACTTCTTTATACCAATGTTTTTTCTTTTCCCCTCCTCTTCCCGCCAATATATTCATTTTAACTAGATCTATTCTTGCCTCCTACTTCTCTCAAGGACTTTCTTGCAAAAGCACCTTTTCTCCTCCTCACCTTTACTTTTTTATTCTCCGAAGTAGGACAAGCTCCCTCCTTTTTGGCACTTGATTACTTCACTTGCAGATTCTCAAGTGTTGTATGTGGAATGTACATACATAGACAAATATATTCAACATATGGCAAACATTAACATGTGTTCCTTCTGTGCAAAGGATCAACAACCAAAATTCAAAAGCCAAAAGGCTAATCAAGTAGCCAAATTCATGATACACCAGCAACCATATCTTTGCTAGCAAGTACACCTAAACACTCACTTCTTCCACTCGGGTTCTAACATTTAGAACCTTATTTTGAAAGTTAGCAATCTGGCTCACATAAAATTAGAGTGAAAGGAATGCAAGACTCTTAATTATAAATTTCTGCTTGACCAACAAGCAGCTGCCAGAAAGATACAAAACTTTCTTATACCCTTCATGCATCCTCTGCCAATGCTGCCACTCTTTTGAGAAGTGGTTCTAAGAAATCTTAGCAAAAAGCCAATGAACACTTTCACACTTCAGAAATAGTTACCTCAAACACCTCAGGCTTCCAACACGTATTTGGGCATAGTATTACCCACAAGCTACTGACTGACTAGAATATCTCACAAAACATCAAGATTTTTAAGCTTCCTCAGTTTGACATAGATGGCTTTGCCATTCATGTGCTCTATCTCCAATGCTTTCCAGATACAGCTGAAAAAAAACCTTGAGGAAGAACTTCCATACCCCAACTTCTCTGTTCTTCTAAAGCAGAAGAGGACAACTGTAATCAGACCCCCTTCTTTAAAAGGGCTACAGAGGGACAGGGAAGGAACATCACCCATAGAGGAATGCTCACCACCACCATGCCTGGTCTTAATGCAAAGATTTACACTTCTGGTTTTATAGTCAGCAATGCCTGGTGTTTGCAAGGCCAGACTACCAGTGCCATGGCTCCCCAAACCAGTACAAGCTGACACTGCTGCCAAAGTACTGCACTGTCTTCCTCCATCTGTTCACTCCCAACACTGCGCTCTCACTTCCCAAACGCCAGGGCAAGACTGTGAGCATCCATCCAGTGAAAGAAATGTGGTAAGTGTCTTGGGTCATATTTAACTCAGGGGTTGGGTCCAGGAGGAAGTTTAGTTTTACCCTGCATCAGTTCAGTTCTCAATATGGTTCACACAGTGACTGCACAAACCTACACCGGAAAAATATGGAGCAACAGGACAGATGACATGGAGTAAGGCTCTTCTCAAGCAGCTCTAGGTGTCCAAGGAAACACAATTTATTCCATACAATTAGGCCTACCTCAATGAGAGCCATTATGTTCCTTACAGTGTAACAAAAACTGGTGTTTGCAGAGAAACAATTGGAAGTGTGAAAGCACAGACAGGTGCTTCACCAGGTGACAATACAGCTAGATGGGAAGTACTGCATCAACCTTTAACTATTCTGTACAGGGAAGTCCCTAACAAGGCTGCTTACACTTGTAGCCCTGCGCATCACACCTGCAACAATAAAGCAATAGTGAAGAATTCCTAAAACCTTTTCTTTGAAAGCACAGACCTATTACATTGTAGTCAGCTCTAAGCGTAAAGCTCTGCTGCTAAACAACAAAAACGAAAGCCTTGTGGCAAAGGCACAAGGGTGACTCGAGGGCCAGCCTGGCGAACAAACACCCTCCACAGCACGCCCGTGACCGAGGCGCTACCCGCCGCCCTCTCGCCCCACCGCAGGGCCGCAGGGCACAAATCCGATCCCACCGGCCGGCAAAGTTGTACCGAACATCCCAACAGCGGCGCCTCGGTGACTTTCCGGAGCCCGCCTGCAGCCGCGGCGAGTGGGGGCAGCCGTCAGCTCCCGCGGCTCCCCAGCGTGCCGGGAGCACTGCCGGCTCCCGCAGCGGGACGAGGCAGCAAGGCGGCAGCTCCTGGAAGAAAGCGCCGAGGACAGCCCGCGGCCGCGCCGCAAGCCCTTCGCGCCACCGGAGCCCCGGAGGCGATCACACACCCGCCAAGGTGCCGGCCCCACCCGTGAGGCGGAAGGCGCCCGTGCGCACGCATACCTGCGTGTCGGGCGCGGGCAAGCCGCGCACGTAGCCGTTGCG
>JAOEHY010013072.1:0-28201 GCA_025447955.1 Psilopsiagon aurifrons | reverse complement strand
GGTGCGCAGCCCCGAGCAGGGGGATGAGGAGCATCCCAGCAGCTCTGCCTTAACGGGGGATGCGGGTGGGAGCTCCCGGTATAAAGTGAACTTTTTACGCTGGGATAATGGGAATGCGGTAGTGAGGGGGCAGGTGCCTGGGCAGCGGTGTCACGGTGTCACTTGGCAGCCGCCAGCACGGTGCCAGCTCCCTGGGTGGGACACGGTGTGAATTGTGTTGATGGAGGGCCCCGAGAACCTCTAAGGTTGCTTTTGCCCAGGAGGCAAACAGCGAAGTGGATGCGATTTTTGTGCAGACAAATAAGTGGAGGTGATGGAGTGGCACCCGCGGTGCCAAACCCCTCCAGCCCTCCTGGTCGCTGATGGGGAGCTGGCGGATGCTGCGCTGGTCCCACATCGCTGCTCCGAGCACTCACACTTGGGAGAGCAAAAACTCTTCCAAGTCCCAGCTCCGGTGCTCGGCCGGGACCGGTAACGGGTCCGGGTCCCATCCGGGGGTGTCACAGTGTCCTTCACTCTGACCCCCTCACTCGCTGTGCTCGAGGGGCACTTGGCTTACTCCAGCGTAGCGCGTTGCCTAATCCCGGTTAATCATTAAGCGGGCAGGACCTGACAAAAGGCCGCCGGAATGGCGGCGGGAGCCGAGCGGCAGCGCTCGGTCACGGGGAGCATTCCTCCGCCACGGCCACGTTTCCATTCGCCATTCCCAGGGAGATGTGGCCGTTCCCGTTGGCAGCGCGGCCCCGGGGATCGCGGTGGGACACGGCACGGCCTGGCCCTGACCTGCAGCATCTTCCTGAGCGCGGGGGAAACGCGATGGTGTGGGTCGGGTCGGGTTGGTTTGTAGGGAGGCTGCAGCGGGTGCATGTGGCTGCGTTGGTGCCTGGTGAGGGCACGTGCAATGGGGGGAGACGGAGCTGTGAGTGGTGCAGAGGGGGGGTACAATAAAGCACCCAGGGTTTCACCCGTCAGTGGGTGCGAGTGGCTTCAAACGGCAGGTTGGGCTGCTCAGGACCGCTGTGAAGAGGCTGTTTCACTTCAAACGTGCAGAATTCGGCTTGCAGACCCTGGTCTGTGCCTGGCTGGTGAATAGTGCACTCAATCAGCTCCCACTTTCCTCCGGGCTCTTGGATTTTGCCCTGTTAATATCAGAGGTTTGTTATCAGTAAGCAGCTATCTCCTGGTGCACCTCCCCACGCTTCCTTGTGCCTGCATCTTTCCTTCAGCCCAGCCTGGATTGCAAAAGCTCCCGTAGCTTTTTTCCCCTTTCTTTTCTGGTATAAGATGGGTGTAAAGAGGAAAAGGCTTTAAGTTAACTTCAGCGCTGGTGCTGTGCAGAGACTTTAAGAGGGGTTTGCACTTCCTCTTCCCTCCCAGCTCCAGACCCAGAGCATGTCCTGGCAGCTTGCTCCACATCCAAGGCTTTCTTAAACAAAGTAAACAGCAATGGAATTGACCCTTTAAAGGCAGAATGGTCCCTCTTAGCTTTAGCAAGCTGGGATGTCCTGCCTGGGCATGAATAGCAGCGAGAGCCCAGCTGTCCTCTGTGGTCCTCATGTGGTTCTTAGAGCCTTTAACCATCAGGTCAGTGTTGTTGCTGCTGCAGGACTGCTTCTCCTCTGGGCTCTGTGGCTGTGGATGTACTGGAACCAGGAAGCTCGGCTCCTGCTCTGTGGAGCTGAGTGCCAGCGGTCAGATTCCATCCTCTCTTTGTGTACTACTGAGACATTCTGGAGTTGTGCAACATCTGTGCAGCTGGTGATAAATGCCGACCGTGAATGCCTTTGTGCCTTTCCCAGGAGAGCTTGTCCTAAGGAAGAGAATTCCAGAGGAAGGAAGGTGAAGCTGCTGTCAGAGGGAAACTGCAGTGTTCCCAAGGCTGCAGATGTTAGCCCCGGTTCAGCTGGGAGGGTGCTTTGGTTCCTGCTTGGTCCAAAGGAGCTGAAACGTACCCCAAAAGGTTCAGGGGTCTCCCTCCCTCCTGCAGCCGGGCATGGGGTGTGCTCAGGACAGACCATGCCCCCCCAAACCTCTGCCTCAGTTCCCAGGGCCAGGGATTGGGCAGGAGCAACCTCGGATGCAGGATCTACATCCCCAGCGCTGTGTTGCCTTTGTGGCCTCACTGAGGACCAGTGGAGCATCCCTTGGGCAGCAGACACAGTGTTGCACTCCACCTCCTGCCTTTTTTGCTGGTTAGAGCTGCTCTCTTATGTTTTGGTTGTTTCCCAAGTTATTTCATTTCAGTGCAAAGCATCTTCTTTATCTTCTTAAGGGGGACGGCTGTAACGTGCCCGCTTGGCTGAGGCTTTGGGCCTGGGTACCATGGGATGCAGCACAGGGTTGAGGTCCCTGCATACGCTGCAGGTTCGGTCAGTTCATAGCTAAGAGGCCAGGCAGAGCCATGGCAGGCCCATGCTGCCCCTCCAGCGAGAAGCTCACGCTGCTGCCTGCATGGGAACGCTGCAAGGAAAGGTTTGGAAGCAACAGCACAGAGATGAGTGGGGGCGATTTAGATCTTGGCACAGTGACCTGAACCATGGCAGAAGAAGTGGCAGTGCTGCTGTGGGACTCTAATGCAGAGTCTTGCAGCTCACCAAAACAGAAACCACAACCGTGCCCAGCACCAGGCTCGCTGCCAGACCCTGGGAGATAAAGAGGGCTGATGTTTACCCACCGAGCACGTGTCCAGGCTGAGGAGCAGTGGAGGAGTAGGATTAGGTGATTTCTCCATCGCTTGGCAGCATTTGGGTGCTGTGGTGCTGGGATGGGATGTGAGTAGCTCGCTAAGGTTGAGCTGGGAGGATGGGTGATGCTGTGGCTGCTTCCCCCTTCGGTCCTGGCTCTGTGTTTGCTGCCTGGAGCTTCAGCTGGAGCAGCAGCTTCAGCACTGGCCAAGTTGGACGGAGCTCAGAGCAAGCGGCTCCAGTGAAGGTGTCTGTCCCTGCCTGTGACAGTGGCTGGAACTGGATGAGCTTTAAGGCCCCTTCCAGCACAAACCACTCTGTGGTTCCACGAATTCGAAGCAGCAGTATTTCTGCAGGGGCAGCGCAGTTCACCCCCTGCAGCTGCGAATGCTGCTCTTCCCTGTGTCCCTGGAGAGCTGGTCCTTGGAGGCTGCGGGTCAGAGCTCGAGGCGGATGCTCGGCACGAGGCTGGTGGCTTTCCTTGGCAGCACACCCTGCCCGCAGATCTGCCCCTGCATGGCCCAACCACAGCGCCCTGCAGCATCATTCCCAGGGATGCTCCCGGCCCCCAGTTACCCAGGAAACTGCCGGGGAGGGCAGGGAGCAGCGAGTCCCCTTCCTCACCTTCCTCCTCTTCCTCACCAGGGCTCTCCTGGCTGGGTGTTGCCATCAGGTCCCTGTTCCAACATGTGAGTCCCTGGCCTCGGGTGCTGCATCTGAGGAGCAAAGAGGGCGGCTGCTTCCTTAATTAATCCTGATTAAACCTTCGTGCCGCAGGGGCGAACGGGCTGGGGCTTGGAGCTGCCTTTGCCCCGCTCGGTGCGGAGCTGCCGGGATGGACCCAGGGAATAAAGCAGGGAAAAGAAAGAGAAAGTTGGCAGGAGCCAACTGGGGTGGGGAGGCGCCGGCAGCGGGAAGAGGAAGTCGGATGGTGTGGTTGGGGAGGAGGATGGTGGCTGCGGTGGAGGCTGTGCCAGGACCTTGGGATCCGGCTCCTGCGCTGGGTGGTAAATGCTGGTCTGGGCTATGGCACACCAAGGACCGAGTTGAGCCCCATGGGGAGCCCTCACTGCTCAGCCGTGGGACACGATCCCCTGGGTCCTGGGCTGGTGAGTGAAGGGAGCTGGGTGCTAAGGAGGGGGCAGACCCAGGTGCTTGGGTGCTGATGGTGTGTGGTGGGTTTGGGTACCGGCTGAGGCCCTTGGCTGCTCGGTGATGAGCGGGGCAGGGCTGTGCCCCGCCAGGGACCTGCTGATGCTTCCTGCTAAGCGTGTTCCCTGTTTCTTTGTCAGGCTTTGTGACCCCGCACCAGTGGCTGGCAGGTACGTAGCGAGCTAGGACACGGCAGCTCCATGGCACCTCCTCCCCCTGGCATCGCCTGGTAGGAGCTTCCCACCGTTAAGTGTTGCTCCCCTTGAGCCAGCGCTGAGGATGCCGATGGCGAAGAGCCCCGCGGTGCCGCTGGGCAAACTGCAGCAGCAGCTGGAGCTGTGCCTGGTGTGCTCCAAGTGCAGCGTGAAGGAAAACGAGATCACCTACCACCCGCGGGAGGTGGAGCACAAATGCATGTACGAGATCCTGCTGGCCCGCTGCCGCAGCCCCCGCGGCACGGCGTGGAGGAAGGTGTCCCGGCGGCCGGGCTTCCCTACCCCGGCGCGCTATGCCGTGTGCCGGTACTACGTGATGGGGCTGGGCTGCTGCAAGCACAAGAACCAATGCACCTTCGCCTGGAGCCCCGAGGAGGCCGTGGTGTGGAACTTCGAGCACGAGCAGCAGCTGGAGCGGCGCTGGCTGAAGGCGGCGGTGCTGCAGGCGCAGCTCGGGGGGCACCCCACTGCCACCGCGCACCCCACTGTCGGTGCCGCTGCCGACATCGCCAGCGAATTCGGGGGGTGCTTCCAAGAGATCTGCCAGCGCTGCTTCTTCAGCTGCCCGCAGCGCATCTCGATGGGCAGCCAGGGCCGGCTCTGCGAGACGCACCGCGCCTGGGACCCGCTGCTGGTGCACGTGGTGTCGGACAGCCGGAGGAAGCAGCAGTACACGGCCATCCGGCCCTGCCCCGAGTTCATGTCCGCCTTCAGCTACTGCAGGTTCGTGTCCAGGGGCCAGCCCTGCAAGCACAGCCCTCAGCGCTGCCAATACGCACACAGCGACGTGGAGATGGCCGTGTGGGAGGCGGAAAGGGAGCACGGTTTGGTCCGCTCTGAGCTGCTGCCGGCCACGGGGAGCTGCGGCACCGGCAGCGAGCCCGCGGCACCCGCGCCGGTGCACTTGTACTGCCGGTTCTGCATGGTGACCTTCAGCTCGCAGGAGAGCTTCGAGAGCCACTGTTTGTCCGTGGAGCACTTGCAGATGCTCTCAGCGGACACCTCCGTGCAATGGGTGCATCGTGCGCCGCCGCTCGGGGTGACCAAGTTCTCGCTGTGCAGCAGGTAAGGCACGCACGGGGTGCTGCGGGGAAGGGGACGGGGGCTGGCTCCATGAGGAGCCCCATGGCATCCGGGACACCTCTCTCCTGACAGAGTGGACGTGTGTGAAATGGGGAATAGCTGCACCAAGGCGCATTCCGTTGAGGAGCTGCAGGAGTGGATCCAAAGGGTGAAGGTTGCTGTGAAGAAAAAGAAGCAAGCGCTCAAGGAAGGGCTCTTGTCCTACCAGGACCGGCTCATTGCTGAGTATAAGACATGCTCCAACGAGGTGTTCATTGTGAGTTGTGGGCAGGGTGGGAGGGGGGTGATCCGGCACATCACAAGAAGCCTCTTGTGTAAGAGCATCACCATCCTAATGGTGATGTGGAGGGGAAGTTGGGGTAGGATGGGGGTGCTGGTTTTAAAGTAAAAGAAGGGGGATTCAGGCTGGAGGTGAGGAGGAAATGTTTTACAATGGGGGTGGTAAAACCCTGGCACAGTTTGCCCAGAGAGGTGGTGGACGCGCCATCCCTGGAGACATCCAAGGCCAGGCTGGATGTGGTTCTGAGCGGCCTGATCGAGTTGAAGATGTCCCTGCTCACTGCAGATAACCTTTGAAGGTCCCTTCCAACCCAAACCATTCTATGTGGCATCCCCTTTTGAGAAGAGCCTGCTCAGGGTACATGGCCACACTGCCGTGAGTCCTTTTGTTCCCCAAGGCTGCTGCATGGGGACGCTGAGCAGTGGATGAGGACTGAGCATGAGGAGTTACCAAGAGGCCCCTCCAGGGAGGATGCAGGATGAAGTCAATGGCTGCAGATGGAAGTCTCTGCAGTGGGTCCCTGAGGGGCTGCCTTCAGTCTCACTCCTCTTGTGCCTCTCCCACAGATGTCTGAGCACGTCGAGGGTGTCCGGGTGGTGTGTGAGCAGCCCCTGGTCGTGCAGCTGGAGGCCAGGAGGATGAAGTACCAGTGGAAGTTCAGGGTGCACTCCCAGGTGAGCCCAGCACAGCGGGAGGTGCTGAGCCGCTGGCAGCATCCGCTCCTCTGCACTGCCCGGGGCCTTGGGGGTTGTTTGAGTTAATTCCTATCTCTGGAAGGGGCACTGGGATTGGGATTTGGGGCTGTCCAAATGAGGATGTGTGATGGGGATGCGGGAGCAGCTGAGGCTCGGGTGGTGCCTGAGCTGGGGCTGTGTGTGAGGGATGCAGCCACCGTGCCTCCTGTCTCACCTCGTGGCTGCTCCCGTCAGCTCCCACATGTCATCACAAATAACAAGGTTCCGCTCCTTTTCTGCTCTGGATTTTGTGGGTGTTGAGGGCAAGAGCCTGGCTCTACCTGTCCTCTTCAGCACCAACACTTCCTCTTTACAGCAGACTTGCTCAGTTGCCATAGAACTGAGAGCTGAGGTTCTTTAAGACCTCAAAATAGTTGCTGTGGGGGTTGCACGAGGAAAGAGCTCCTCTAAGGAGGATTTCAGGGGCGCTGGAGGTCCAGCATAGCAGCAGTTTCCAGTAGGAGAACCTCCTCAGCCACTGGGCTTCCCCCATGGGCTGCCCTCACCGTGTCCCTGTCTTCTCCTCTCCTGGCAGATGCGTCTGCAGCACGTGGCACTACTGAAGCGGGAACCTGGAGTCAGCTTCTACCTCTCTGGGAATGGGCTTTCCCAGGGCCTCCACTACATCCGTGGGGAGCACGTGGCCACGCTGCCCACCTCGCCCCCCACGGCGCTGGTGGAGGTCTGCATGGAGAGCTTCACGTTGGGCGTCTTCGAGCAATGGGTGGTGTTTGACTTCGGCAGACGCCCCGTGCTCATACAGAAGGTCAAGGTGAAGGTGGGCCGGCGGGATGCCCCCCACCACATCCCCAGCAGCAAGGAGAGCAGCCGCATCGTCAACTTCGTGCGATGGGATAGAGGTAACCGGATCATCGTTCCCAGTGTGCTGAGGACTGCTGAAGATGTGCTTCTGCTGGCCAAGTACAAGCCTCCTGCTCTGGCACTGGACTACCAAAGCGAGGGTGGTGCAAATGTTCCTATCACCCGACTCAACTATCGGGAGAGGATGCACAACTTCCTTTTCCGTGAGGAAGAAGCTGAGCAAGCTCTGATTGCCAAGTAAGTGCCGGGTTTGGAGCCGGAGGGGTTCCTCGTGGCTGTGGACCAAAGGCCCTTTGCTAACCCTTGGGGCTATGCTGCTACTGAAGCCTCTTCTCTTCCGGGTTGGGTCCTGAGGCACCTTCCCAGGAAAATGGAAACCTGCCAAGAGAGATGGCTTGTTGGGGAGTGATAGCAGGGGAAGGGCTGGGTCTTGTCCTGTGGCCATGGATTAGCTCAAAGCACAGCTTCTGCCTCTGCGTGCCCAGGGGCCCAGCAGAACCCCTCTGGGTGTAGGTGGCAATCCCCTCTCTGCAGTGGGGAGGGTGGTTGCTGAGCTCATGGGCTGGTTCCCTGCTGTTCATGTGGGTGTTTCCTCCTTTCAGACTCAACCTGCGGGTTGTCATCTCGCTGACCCCCATGCTGCAAAGCCTGGCCATGGGGGTGAAGTTTGCCCTCTCTGGTGAGCTCTTTGCTGAAGTGCCTACCCCTTACAACCTCTCGCCGGACACAGATGAGGGGTATCTGCTGAGCAGGTCTGTGCCCACTGCTTTGCTGGCACTTGACCCACCTGTAGACAACCGGGTTTACGAGGTTAGTGTGGAGCATAAAGCCACCACGGAGAAGACCATCTGGCTACAGATACCAAAGAGATGCTGCACAGAGCTGGAGTTCCACTCAAACACATCCCACAAAGTGGAAATCCAGTTCCAAATCGACCAGGTGCTGTTCCGGCAGTGGCACCAGGCTGTGGACAACCTGCTGGATGAGAAGCTGGTCCTACCTGATGTCGCCAGTTGCTCTATCCCCTACTCTCTTGGGTCACCACAGAAAGGGAACAGCAAGCAGAAACTCGCCATCTCCTTGATCGCAGGCCAGACAACCAGCAACCGGCAGGTCCCTCCTCTTCTCATCTATGGGCCTTTCGGCACTGGGAAGACGTTCACCTTGGCCATGGCCACCATTGAGATCCTCAAGCGGCCCAACACACGGGTGCTGATCTGCACTCACACTAACAGGTTAGCAGGGAAGGGGCAATCAGAGCTGTGAGCCAGGTCCAAGCGAGCTGGACTGTTGCTTGCCTGGTGGGACGAGAGGGAGCCGGGGTGGATGAGATGGAGCCGAGCTGCCCTTTCCTTTGTATTCATTGCAATTACTTGTTTAAATAAGTTCTTCTTCATTTAATATGTCTTAAACTGCTGTAGCACCTCCTGGCATGGGTGGAAGCCTTTGTGGAAGAGACAACATGTTCCTGCCTCATTATAAAATGGGGATAGAGAGAGAGTTCCTTCTAGCCTTTGCTGTGTACTGGAAGGAGTAGGAAGCGGGTGGCTGACCTTGCTGGGATAATATGGTGCTCTGGTTGCCTTTGGAGACCGCTGTGCTCTGTGCACATGCCAGTTTTTGACTTTTCCAGGGAGACTTTGGGGGAGAGGAAATGCAGGTCTGGTGTGACTGCCATTGACTCTGCCCTCAGAGAAAGCAGGGCAAGACTGTTCAAGTTAGAGCAGTTATGCTCAGAAAGTGTCCACAGCCGATCCTGCAGGCTGGTACCACCTCCGTTTGTAATGTATAATAGATGGGTGACTGCTAATCTTAGCCTCTTTCAGGCTGTCTGTTTGCACTGAAGCTTCTTCTGCGGATCCTGTATCACCCTTGTGGGCTGTCATAGGAGAGCTCTGGAGAGCAGCAGGGCCACAGTTTTTGTGGCATCACATCACGATCACATCACATCGAAAGATGCCCTAGTCTGAGCTGCCAACTTCTGGTTTAAACCATACTCAAAATAGGCTTGGAATTGGCGGCTGCATAAACAGCACCTTCTCTGTGCATATGTGAATATCTCCTGGGATGAGAATATTGTGAACCAAATCTGGGAAGAGTTTGGGAGTGTATTGCTGAATGATCAGATAGTGCATTGGGATGATGGTCACAGCATTTGGGAACAGCACTTACAACCCCTCAATGGTTTCCCCTTTTGTTCCCCTCCAGTGCTGCTGACATCTACATCCGGGAGTACTTCCATAACTACGTGACCAACGGGCATCCATGGGCTGTTCCCTTGAGGATTATATCCACTGACCGTCCCGTCAACCTGACGGACTCCATCACGCAGATGTACTGCTGCCTCTCTTCAGAGCAGCGCTCCTTCCGACACCCCACGCAGGCAGAGATTGACAGGCATCGCATCATTATTACCACCTCCATGTTATCCAAGAACTTGAAGGTTCCTCCCGGCTACTTCACCCACATCATGATTGATGAGGCTGCTCAGATGCTGGAGTGTGAAGCTTTGGTTCCACTCTCCTATGCCACTTTTGAGACCCGGATTGTCCTTGCTGGGGACCACATGCAGATCACCCCAAAGCTGTTCTCTGTTGGAGGGGGACAATCTGCTGATCACACTCTGTTAAACCGACTCTTCCAGTTCTACCAGAGAGAGAAGCATGAGGTTGCCACGAAGAGCAGGATCATCTTCAATGCGAATTATCGTTCCACTGCAGGCATCATTGAGTTTGTTTCCAAGCACTTCTACATTGGCAAAGGCAATGCTATCACAGCCAGTGGAAACATCCCACCCCATCCTGAAATATACCCACTCATGTTTTGCCATGTGTCTGGTGTGGCTGAGAGGGATATGTCCATGATTTCTTGGCACAACGCCTCCGAGATAATACAAGTTATTGAGAAGGTGAATGAGATCTATTTCAGGTGGCCGGATGAGTGGGGTGTCCGAGATCTGAAGAGCATCTGTGTGGTCTCCCATGGGAATCAGGTATGTAGGAGAACCCCACGTTCCCCACTTGAAAGGGCTACACATGCACTGCTGACCATGCTATGAACACATCCTCATGAATGCTGGACTCTATTTGTGATAAACCCATCCCTCGTGCTAGTAAAAATGAGGAAGCTGAGGTCTTAGATGCCATCAGTGGCTTTTTGGGGTGCTGCCCCTTTGGTAGCATGTCATGGGTGGCCAGAGCAGGGATGCCTCATGGTGGCATGGTTTAGTTGAAGGTTTCTTTCAGCATCTTCTGGGCAGCCTATGGGCACTGGTGACAGCCCAGGATGCGTGGCTGTTGTTGAGTAACTTCCCTGGGGAGCCTGCAGCTGAGAAGGGTGAGGGACCTTGGAGCTGGATGGGGACATTTCTGAGCTGGAACCGGGTTCATTTGCACCTCTTTCTTTCTTACCAGGTTTCGGCAACAAGACAAGAGCTGAGGAAAAAGCAGCTACAAGATGTGGTGGTCGAAAACTATGAAAACCTGCCAGGTTTGTGGCTTGGGCGGCAGCTGGTCGGGCCTGGCCGCGTTTGAGCTCTTCTCTGTGCTAGGGAGACCTTTTACAGTCATACTGGGGGATAGGGGAGTCTGTAGCAGCTACAGCCGCTGTGTCGTGGATGGAGGGAAGAGACAGTGGGTCATTAGCAGAGGTCTTTCCAGCATCTTCATGTTGTCCTCATTAAAATGGAAAATGCAGGCTGACCCCATGGCAAAATACCTCCCTGGGAGGCTGCATGTGGCGCTTTGAGGCCGAGCTCCTCTCCCTGTGGCTCTGCCCCCGCCACAGCCCAGGAAGCACTGATCAGGAGGGAGTGCCTGGAAACCCTTTGGCTGATTTCCATCCCCTTCTGGTTGTAATTCTTCCATTTCTTCTTTTCCTTAGCGAATAAGGTTTCCCACTGAAGTCAATCTGCGCCCAACTGTCAGCTCATCTCACGTACAGGCCCTTGCTTTGTGGGAGGGTGAAAACCCCCTAAAGTGAGATCCCAGGGACTTGAGCATGTGTGACTCATGTGAAGCCTCAGTGGGAGAGGCTGCTGAGGGAAGGGAGCTGAAAGCAGGATGGGCTGTGGGTACCGGTCACAGCAGATATCCCAGGCCAGCTCACTGAAGAAGGAGTCTGCTGCTCTGCTGATGGGAGAGGGACAGGGCTCGCTTTGTCCCCCAGGATTCAGTTTATGATTCATCCATGGATTTATTATTGTTATCTTTCTATTGTGCAGCCAGGACTCCTCGTGGTGAGAATAACCAACCCCCGGGGGGGGGGGGGGGGGGGGTTCTGACCTCCACCCCCTGTCGTTGCACCCTCTTCCCCCCGCTGAAAACACCCGGGTGCCTCTTTGCTGTTTGTTATTTGTCCTTGAGGGGAGAGGGGTTTTGTCACTGCTCTCCTTCCCCTGGGTGCCCTGGGGAATCTGGGATTCACAGAAACCTCTGTGCTTGTGAGGAGGGGCAGGGGGGCTGCTGATGGCACTGAGCACACTGGGCTGCTCCAGGGGCTGCCCCAGTGCCTTTCTCCCGTCTCCAGTCTGCCCTTCCCTCCCTGGCATGTGGGTGGTGGTGGCCCCACGGTGTCCATCCTGGTTCATGCCTGGAGGCTCTCAGGGTCTGACTCAATCACATCAGGTCACTCCCATGACTCAGCCAAGCGAGGTCACTTCAGACCATGGCCACGTAACACAGCGTAGATGGGCAGATTCTTCTCTGTTGGGTTCCCATGAGTGACTTCTCCCTTGTCCCCTCCGGTGCAGGGCGGGAGTTCCGGGTCATCATCATCAGCACAGTCCACACCACCGAGAGCCTGCGCTTCTTGGCCTCCCACCACCTCGAGTTCTTCAACGAAGCCAGAGTGCTCAACACGATCATGACCCGGGCGCAGTCGCTGGTTGTTGCGGTGGGGGATGCGGTGGCCTTGTGCTCCCATGGCCAATGCAGCAAGGTCTGGAAGCGCTTTATCCAGGAGTGCATTGAGAAGGAGAGCATCTTCCCAGAGGATCTGACAATGGCCCAGGTCAAACAGGCTGCGTGCGACAAGGAGAGCTGGAGCAGGAGGAGCCCAGAAGGGGATGAGGATGACAGCGACACGGATTCCTGGAGCTCTGAGGCTGAGAGTGTGAATCCCGATGATCCCATCCTCCAGGAGCTCTTAGATGAGAGCAAGAACATGCTGGTGACGGTGTCTGAGGAAGGGCTGCTGAATGTGAGGTCTGAGTCTTCAAGCCTGAGGGAAGACAGGCAGGAATACGTCAGCTTCTCTTCTCAGATGATGCAGGAGTACCTGCACATGCACCCCAAAATGTACAAGAGGTGTGAGCTGATCAAAGAATGGTTTGACAAAGCTTCTGCCTTCACCCTCAACGACAACCCTGCCATGACCATTCACATCAAAGGCAGAGTGAACTGTGGAACTGCTTTCACCGGGGATGAGGTGCTGGTGGAAATCCTGCAGAGCAGCTCATCTGACAGCAGCAGCCACTGTCTGCAGGGGAAGGTGGTGGGCATCCTAAAGCGTGGGGAGAGGGAACGCACCTTCATCTGCATGATGGATGAATTTGATCCCCGGGTGATGATACCCATCGATCCCACTGTCACCAAGATATTCGTCCCAGGGCTGAAAGAGAAACCCAACGTCATCCCCATCCGCAGGCTTGTCAATGGGAAGTACAGAGTGGTCAGCTGCGAGAAGATCAGCCAGGAGATGAGGAGATGCCAGTTGTTCTGCGTCCAGGTTATCTCCTGGCGGGAAGGGTTTTACTACCCTTTGGGGATAATAACGGAGATTATGCATGCAGCACAGACTTTGGAAGAAGGCTTAAAGATCCTCGACTTAGAGTATGGTCTGGAGAAGAAATACCCAGCTGGTGTCATCAAGGAGTCAGCCAGGTACCTCTCCAGCAGCAAACTGAGCTTCTCCAAGGAAAGTCTGAAGGACTGTCGGAGTTACCTGACCTTCACTGTTGACCCCGAGGGTGCCAAGGATTTGGACGACGCTATCAGTGTCAGGGATCTTGGGCATCACTATGAGATTGGGATCCACATTGCAGATGTAGCTGGCATCATTCCCAAAGGCAGTGCCTTGGACCTGGAAGCAAAGAAGCGGGGGGTCAGCTACTACGCTCCCAACCAGGAGCCTCTGTGCATGTTCCCACCCCACATTAGCCAAGACGTCTGCAGCCTCCTGCCGCAGAAGGATCGTCGGGTGATCTCCTTGTTTGTCACCATCGAAAAGGGGACTGATGAGATGCTAAAGGAAGTCTTCAGCCTCTCTGTGATCCGCTCGGACAAGCAGCTGTCCTATGAAGAGGCAGAGCTCTTCATTAAGGATCACTACAAGGGAGGAGCAGGGGCCCTCTCTTTTGATACCCTGGAGGACTGCTTAGCGGTGGCTTATCACTTCTCCAGGATCCATCGGAAGTTTCGGCTGCAGGAGGACTGTTTCTATGACCGGCTGGACGAGGAAAGCTCCCCAGGGAACAGGGGGTCCCATCAGATGATAGAGGAGTTAATGATCATGTTCAATAGTTTTGTGGCTGAGTTCCTCACCAACCAGGAGGACACCAGAAGTGTCACTCCTCTCCGGTGTCAGTGCGAGCCAAACCCTCAGCAGTTAATACACATGAAAAACAAGTACAGCCACATGCTCCCTTTGTCCATCCACCTCTCGCACCACCTGGGAGAGGTGACTCCTGGCCAAGACTCCTCTAAAAAGGTGGAGTTCAGCCTCCTGGTCCCCATCTGGGAGAACCTGCAGTCAGCCGCCACTGTCCGTGACTTCCACAAGATGCTGGACCTCATTGTCACTGATGACATCCACCCAGAGCTGGCCCCAGTGGCCCTGGAGTTCAGGAGGCTGCTCAGCCGCTCCTATTTCAGTCGCTCCAACTCCACTGTGCAGTCGAAAGCGGGCCATTACTCCCTGCACGTTGACTCGTACACGTGGGCTTCCTCTCCCATCCGTCGGTACATTGATGTCGTGGTCCAGCGACACCTTCACTCCGTGCTTGGCAATAAGCCCATCATCTATTCTTTGGACGACATTGAGTTTCTCTGTCACGACTTCAACAGGAAGAATTCCCAGGCGGTGATGTATGAGAAGAGAGCCCGCTGCCTGCAGATGACCACCCAGCTGAAGGCTCAAGTCCTGCAGAAAGTGGCCTTCGTGGTGGATGTCGAAGAGATGAACAAATACTTTAAAGTCCTGTTTCCACTGAACAAAGAGAGTCTCCCAGATCCCCAGATCATTAACTACAGGTCTCTTCAGCTGATAGAGCAGCCCATGTTCGTCCAGCAGCAGAGCAGCATCAGGCTGACGTGGAAGAGGAGGGTGTACTCTGCGGAGAAGATGAAGGAGCACAGCCTGCGGGTAGGACCTCTCCGCAACCACAGTGTCACCTTCTTGGGCACCCAGACTTGGCAAGAGGTGCTTGCAGCCATCAGGACAGAGGATTTTGAGAAGGCTGCCTCCCTCCTTCAGAAGAGCAAGGACCTGAGCCGGAGGGTCATGGGCTGGGTACGGAAGAGCCAGTGCTTGCACTACGTGGAGCTCTCCCTGGAGCTGAAAGCTGGTGACACGCTGCAGTTCCAGCTCACCACTGATGTCTACCGGGGCTTCCTGGTGCCCTTTGTGCAGCTGTGGTGTGTGACACCAGGGTTCGATGTCTGCCTGCAGCACACCGAGAAGCCAATCAATTGCTTCTCTGCCTACTCCTCGCTGCCATCCAAAGACAAGTACAAGAATGCAGTGGAGTATAACAAGGTGTGGATGCTGATGAGTGCCATGGAGTCTGCTTCGTGTGCCGTGACTGAAAACGACTCCATTATCCTCCAAGATGTCAAAATAAGCTGGGCAGAGCAAAGGACAAGCAAAGGACAGCTGCAGGGGAGCTTCATCCTCAACAAAACGTGTTTGGAGGAGTGCTCCATCGAAGTGGACTTCAACCACTGTTACTTGTGCATTCGCTTGGGTGGGCTGAAGCTTCAAAGAGATGAGGAAAGCCTTAGCCACAGCCTCCAGAATCTGACTTTTCTTAACACGGGCAGGTCAGAGAGCAAACTTGTGGTTGATCCAGATACCTACACCTGGGTGGCTCACGGGGTGACCGAAGAGTTCAGCGATGAGGAGAAGTCGGACAGGTCGAGCCAGCATACCATGAACTTTTACATCCGCCATATGTCTATGGAGAACATCCCTGCGGAAATCTTGGAGACCTCTGCCAGGTTCACAGTGGAGCTCATACCAAAGATGCTGCCAGACGTGTAAGTGTGCTTGGTGGTTGTGCTCTGGTGAACGTGTCCATGCAGAGCAACGGCTTCCTGCAGGACTCCTTAGCTGCATCCAGACAAGGCTTTGCTTGCCATTGTGGCTGGTCCCCTGACAAATCCAGATGGCCACTTGCTCTTCTGGTTGACCTTCAGAACGGGGAGATAGGGGAAATTTCCCCAGGCATCTGTTTCTGGTGGTCCTGGGTTGCTGCAATGTGTGTCATAAAACGCAGTGGGAAACACTGGATCAGGGTTTGCTTAGAAGTGCTTCCTGATTTCCCAGTCATTCCCCTTTGTTGTTGCTGTGAAGCGAGATCTGCTCTTGTTAAAGCCACGTTGATGTCCAGCTCACCCTTCTCTGCACGCAGCATGGGCTCTATGCACCCGTGGCTGCTCTGCCTTTACCAGGACAGAATGTGCTTCCTTTTGTAGTGTGAATTTTGGGAACAAATTGGAAGCTAATCCAATAAAATGGGGTGGGCCGCAATAAAATGGAGCTGGGACAGAAGTTGTGCTCCTTGCTCTCAGCATCTTTACAGGCTCAGCTCTTCAGACAGTTGAGAAATAGTCCCAGATGCAAAAGAGCAGAGTAACAGTTGGTTTGGTTTAAGTTCTTTATGGAAGGATTTAATGCAGTACCACAGCAGAGAGAAAAGGATAAACGGGACAGTTGTACAAAGCTGTATGTTAGTTTTCAGTAGTTCGTGCAACATTCCATTCATTCTTGTTTTCCCTTGTCTGTCAGACGGAAAGAGAAGGCAATCTGGAGGCTCAAGTATGCCTCAGAGCTCGCTAAAAGCATCGCCCTTGGCCACGAACCTCCTAAAAAAGGTAGGTGCAAATATTCACCTTACCTTGTGGCTGCTTGCTTCTGGCCAGCTTCTGAGGGCCATTGCCATTGGGGTTACGCTCCCAAACCAGGAGGTTTCCTTGGCAAGGGGAGGAGAGGAGCTGCTGGCCTGGCAGAGTGAAGGTAATAGGGAATGCTCTGTGGAGAGAGGCATGGGTGATGTCTTAATCCCCAGGGCTCACAGAGAAGGCTCATGGGCAGAACATCTTGGCATGGGACAAGGATTCCTTTTGGGTGGTCTTGTAAATGGGTGACACTTGGTACCTGCAGCATCCCCCTGTTGAATCACTTGCGTGTGTCTGCAGTAACCTTCTCTAAACTTGTTTTCTTGGCTCTGCTGTAACAGTGATAACATCCAAAATCCTGCAGCAAAAATCCTTTGATCTCCCTGGCAGCGAGACGAAGCTGAACGAGAGTCAGAACCAGGCTATTCTGAATGCTCTGAGGAAGCCCTTCATGCTCATCCAAGGCCCACCAGGTAAGGCTGGCGGGACAGCACAGGCGTGTTGTTCTGAGAGACAGGTTTCCATAGGACCCTTGGCTACAGGAGAAGGTAGTGTGGGTTGACATCACTCAGAGCTTGGTTTTATTTCATGGCTGATGATCCAGATGCTGATCTAGAGCATGGGTGTCATGGTTAAAGTGTTCTCACAACCTCCTTGGTTTTGTAGGCACAGGGAAAACCATTGTTGGAACTCACATTGTCTACTGGTTCCATAAGCTGAATGAGGATAGCGTTGAGAAGGAGAAACTACCACCTTCTGATGACGAAACGGCCAAGGGAGAAAAGTGCATCTTGTACTGTGGCCCATCCCACAAGTCTGTTGATGTTGTTGCTGGTAACTATTGGTTTTAAGCTCCTCAAGTGGCTTGTACTGGTGGGAAGGAGAACATGTGAGCAAGGGGGGGGGACAGAAAGCAGGGCTGGTCCTTACAGAAGACCCCTCACTGCAGGGTGAGGACCAGAGAAGGTGGGGTTGATGAGTGAGTGGTGGGGAGAAGAGGGCACCTCACAGGCCATGAGCTTGCTGAGCATCACCAGCGCCTGGTGCTGCCTAAGCAGACCTGTTCTCCCTCCCCAGAGATACTGCTGAAGATGAGGAACCTGAAACCACTGAGGGTCTATGGGGAGGCCATTGAGACAATGGAATTCCCGTACCCAGGGAGCAACCGGCACCTGTACCGCAGAGTCCTGCGAGATGCGAAACCAAAATACGAGCTCAGGTAGGACCTTGTGGCCACCGCAGGCTCTGAGGGTGCTGGGGTGGGATGTTTTCTGCACTGGTGAAGCTCAACAAGCCAGAACAAATGTGGTTTCGTGCTGTGGAGCACCATTATTAAGCTGCTCTGTCATTAATTTTTCCGTGTTGAAGGTGTATGGCCTCATGTAGGACCTGGTCAGGAAGCCCAGGTTGTTGACAAGACCCTAGAGTTTTCATCTTTTGGTTTTGAATGGCTCTAGAAGTCTCTGAGTTTATAGAATCGCAGACTCCCAGACTGGTTTGTGTTGAAGGGACCTTAAAGCTCCTCCAGCTCCAACCCCTGCCACGGGCAGGGACACCTTCCATGGAGCAGAGTGCTCCAAGCCCCCGTGTCCAACCTGGCCTTGAGCACTGCAGGGATGGGGCAGCCACAGCTCCTCTGGGGGCACCCTGTGCCAGCGCCTCAGCACCCTCACAGGGAAGAGCTTCTGCCTAAGATCTTCATTCCTCCTTGCCACTGCTGAAGAAAAGTGGTTGTGTTTTGTGTCCTCAAGTGTGAACTGTTAGGTCTGTAGAGATGGAACAGCCTGGCTGTGGCTGCTTTAGTTAATGGAGTTTCTCTACCTAGCAAGTGGGGTCTGCTTCAGTGTAGAGATCACTTGGGTCTGCGCTGGGGGAAGTTATTTATGTGCTGGCTCTTTATTCAGTGAAATAATCCTGCATCACCGCATCCGCCGGCCGCCCAACCCTTTCTGGCGGGAGATCTGCAACTTCGACTCCCGCATGAAGAAAGAAGAGCAGATAACAGAAGAAGAAATAAAGAAGTGAGTAGAGACCCTGGTGAGAGGTGGCTGACGGTGGCCATGTCCCACCCCTCAGGCACTGCCTGGAGGAGCGCAGTGCAGCCATCTCTTGCCCCTGTGGGAAGAGGTTTGGGCTATACCTGCTAAGGCTCAGCTGACACAAACTCGTAGACTGGGGGAAACTCAGTGGATTTGTCCTGGCTTATGGAAGCCAAGGACGCTTCTGCTCTGGTACTGTTGGACCAAAAGTCCTATTTTGTGTTTGTGACACGGGCATCCTCCACCATAAGCCCAAGTAGGTTTCCTACAGCATCCATCCTAAATCCTTTTCTGGATGCACCAGCTCATTCCAGGGAAGGAGATGAGAGCCATAATCATTTAGGAAAGCATAGCCTCTGCCTGGCTCCTGCAAGAGGAGCCTTCAGGTGTGTTCCTTCTTCCTTCTGCATAATCTGGTGTCCTCTGCATCAACCACCAGGTACAAAAACCTGCTGTTGTCTGCTCGTACGTATGAACTGAGGCGACACAATGTCATCCTGTGCACATGCTCTGCCGCATCTGCCCCCTCCCTGGAGCAGCTCAATGTCAAGCAGATAATCATTGATGAGTGTGCCATGTCCACGGAGCCTGAGACCCTCATCCCCTTGGTCAGCCACCGCCATGCTGAGAAGGTAAGTCCCTTCCAAAGATGTGCCCCTAGGAGAAGCTGCTCAGGGCTCTCAAACCTCTGCATTTCTTCCACTCCTTATCATGCTGCTCTTCCAAGTTCTACCGGGTTTTAAGGTTGCTCTTGGTGGTACCTGTGATGGTTTATCAATGTTTCAACCCAGTGTTTCTTTGCAGGGTGGGTATCACTCCTACCAAAAAATGTCCTCACACATGTACAAAGTATTAACGTGACCAAAAGCATAGAGCAGCACTCAGTGGACTTACCAGATAATGTCATTCTCCTGTCAGATGGGGACGAGACTCTGCATTATCTGGGTCAGGATCTTTATGTAATGCCCAACACAGTCTTTGCTTGAGGTTGCTGTAACCATAACATAAATAGGCAGCAACAAATGTCTGTGTACAAGCAGCCTTTCGAAGAGCTGGTTACCTTCAGCAGTGCCTCCACCCTCATAGCTGAGACGTCCACTCTTCTTTCCAGGTTGTTTTGCTTGGGGATCACAAACAACTGCGGCCTGTGGTCAACAGTGACGTCTGCAAGACCCTTGGCATGGAGACATCTCTTTTTGAGCGCTACCGCAAGCAGGCGTACATGCTGGACATACAGTACCGCATGGTGAGTTCCTCCGGTGCATTTCCTTCTTGCCAGCTTCAGCGTGATGGTAACGCAGGCGCAACCTGCCCAGAAGGATGCTACAGGTTGAGGAGCTCCCTGGGGTTTGTTCACCTCAGTTTCTTCCCTTTTCTCTACCAGCACAAAAGCATTTGCAAGTTCCCATCCCAGGAGTTTTATCAGATGCGTCTGAAAACGTGGCCCCAGCTCTTCCGTAAGCCCAGTGTCTTCCACCACAAGGATAACAACTGCTGCCCCATCATCTTCGGGCACGTGGAGGGGAAGGAGCAGAGCCTCATGATTTCTACTGAGGAAGGAAATGAGAACTCTAAAGCAAACCTGGAAGAAGCGGAGCAGGCGGTGAGGAGGGTCCTGGGGCGCTGCTGGAGATGCAGCAGCAGGGGTTGTTGTGCTGGGATCATGAAGGGACTATGAGGAGCCATGTAGGATAGAGATCAATGGGGTGCAGTGTCTGCCTGGTGTCTTCTTGGGTCTGGAGCACATCAGGATGCCCCTGCCCAGAGGCGGATATAGGGAAGGGTGACCCAGAGCAGGGGCAGCAGCACAGCCAGGCACCATCACTGCTCTGGGGTCAGGGTGCTGGAACGCTGGGTCCCTCTGGCCACCACTCCCAGGTGAGGAAGACTGGTCTCCCCAGGTGAGGATAGCGAAGCAGCTGACACTAGATGGCACCATCCGGCCGGAGAGCATCGCCATCCTGAGCCCCTACAGCGCTCAGATATCCGAGATCAACAAGCGCCTCCAGAAGGAGAGGATCTGCGGGGTGACCGTCTGCACCGTCATGAAGAGTCAAGGTGAGGCTGTCAGGAGAGGGGAGGGTTGGTTCTGTGCTCTCCTGCCTTCCCGAGGCCTGAAGGAACCCCTCACAGAAACAGGCTTTGGGCAGATCTCGCCCCAGGGACATTTCGGCCATGGAGGAAGCATCCCTGGGCCAGATTTCTGCGATATGTGATTGTAACAAATCCTTTGGAGGACTTAAGAGTGCTCAAGCAGGGTGAGACTGATGAAGACGAGAAGGTGGAGGATGCCTGGCGGGGTGTTAAAGAGCTGCCATAGCACATGCTCTTTGGAGAGCGGCGATGAGGAGTCTGCTGGCCTCCAAAGCTGGAGAAACCCAAACGGTGGCAGCAGTTCTGTGTGTCTCACTGTAGAGAACCAGGTGGTTTGTAGGGCGGAGGGGGTGACCAGATGCTTCTCTCTACAAATGCATGGTTCAATTCCACTTTCTAGGAAGTGAGTGGAGGTACGTGATCCTGTCGACTGTACGCTCCTGTCCCCAAGCAGAGATTGACAGGAAGCCCACCAAGAGCTGGCAGAAGAAGTACCTGGGGTTTGTTACTGACCCAAACCAGGTCAATGTTGGCATCACGCGGGCTCGGGAAGGACTCTGCATTTTAGGTGGGTCTCCTGGAGGTGAGCACAGGCCCGTAGGGAGACAGGGTGCTAGTGTGAGACATTGCTGCCCAGGGCAGGGGGATGCAACTGGAAGATCTTAAGGTCCTTTCCATCCCAGACCACTTTATGATAAAGGGATGGAGGTCCAGACTGGTGCAACTGATGGTCTTGCTTTATCCTTTTAGATGTCTATGGGTTTGAAACTGGTGTGTCCGGGCAATCTGGAAAGTGGAGATCACGCATGGCTCCTATGCAATGTGTGCTATTGTTTTTTCTCACCCTCTGGTTGGGACCACATGCTTTCTGTCACATGCAGGCTGGAGCAGTCTCCTAACAGAATTTGGCTGCTTAGTTTCCTCCTAATCATGAGCAGGCTGCGATGTGTAGGGAAGCTGCTCACAGATATGACAGCTCTGAAAAGGGAGCCGGGATCTCACAGAGCTCTGGCTCAAGGAGATGTCCCGATGGGTTACCCAGCACCGTTGGGCTGGAAGGGTCAGACAGGAGCTTCTGTGGCTGGTGTGTGATGTTGTTCAAGCTTCTTCTGGCCACTAACCTGCTGCCCTCCCTTTGTGCCACCAGGGAACCGGTACCTCCTGGAGTGCAACCGTTTGTGGAAGAGACTGCTCCAGCATTACAGGCAGCAAAACTGCTACACTGCAGGCCATGGGATCTTAGTCACGAAGACTTTAGCCTTCCACCGGTGAGGATGGGCTGTACCTCCACGAGCTCTTCCCTCTCTGCCTGAACTGCGTTACGTGTGCCTTGGGAAGGACGGAATCTTTCCATTATCGAATCACCCGTGGAGCCAGATGCCATGTGCAGGATGTTTCCTACACAGCCACAGCTCCACTTCAGTGCATGCTTTGGTATCTTGGGGTTTTTAAATCAGTGCGACCTTGGATAGGAACTTTCAGCTCTAGCAAACCAAAAAACATTGGAAACGGATGGATGGGGATGTGACTTCATCGATGGTGATGCTGTTTTTTTACCCAGAAGATGCTCAGCAGAGCCTCCATCCTACCTTGCCAGCGTAGCCGTGCTTTGGGGACCAAATACTCAGTCCATTCACCGAGGGTGGAATTCCTGCGTGCAATGGAGCCACGCAGCAAACTGCTGTTTGCCATAGAGGACCAAAGCTTCTGAGTGCTACCAGTCCTTTGAAAACCGAGGCCAGGGGATTTTTAAGGCTTCTCATTTCTCAAAGCAGAAAACCAATGTGCTTTGTTTTACTGTTGTTGTTTTTTAAGTGAAGGAAGAAAGCAAAGAGAGAACCAAGTTCCACTCTTTGTGTAGCTAAAGCGCTGTTTTCTGAGCGTGTAAATACCACAGAGCCAAGGCCAAGTTGGTTTTGTAAATAGATTTACTTCTTCTTTGTACAAAGGAGGTTATCCTCAACCGGGTAACGTTAATGGAAAGCAAGGGCCACTTCTTCCAGGAAATGCTGGCATTTGTAAACGTGTTTTAATCTCTTCTGGGTTCCATTTGGGATCTCCTCCTGGGAGAGCCCCCCCTCTTCCTACCCCACGTTTTTTTAAAGCTGCTTCTAATTTATTAACTTTTAACTCTGTGAATTTGTTTCACAGTTTTATGGCCTGAGTTTTTAAGCGCGGTGATGGAGAACTGATCAATGTGCCCACAGCTTCTATGTGTATAATGTACTTTTGTTGTTGTCAGTAGCCAAACTGCTGTGAACTGGAAGCTGTGATTCACTAGAGCAGGCTGCTTTCACCCAGTATCTTATGGCTGACACCAGTGTAGAGCTCTCTGCTGTGAATCACAGAGCTGCTTTTTGAAGCACGGTAGTTTTGAGGGAGGGGTCTTTAATCTCCTTTTGGTCCTGAATGTATGAAGTGCCTGCCTCAGCTCTCCCCAAGACCACACGCGTGACGGCCTCTGGACGTGGGATGGAGCCAAGGTGCAATCACGGTGGTTTTAGACCAAGTGTATACTGTGCTGGGACACGAGTCCTGCTTGGTGCAGGTCCCCAGGGCTTCACAGCACCACAGCCCGGATGAATTCTGTCCCGGGAGTACAACCGAAAATGCAGCGTGGCTCTTCCCAGCGTGGAGGAATATGCAATAAGGAAGAGTTGTGTCTGGAAAAGGCCTTCTTTAACGCTGTGTTTCTTCTCGTGACTGTGTTAGACTTGACTCAAGAACTATGGAGAAACTCTGTTGTTCTCTTAGTTTAAACTACCTTCCTGCACTTCTGCATCTGGTGGGCTTGACCTAAACACTAGAGCCCACCCAGGCTTGCTCTTGTCTTATTGAAGCATAATAATAGGCATATGGCCGGTGATTCCATGAGGGACAAAAGCCCATAGGAAGTATCTCCTGCTGGTTCTAAAGGTGCTGGATGGAAGCTGGGAAGATGCAAAGTTCATTGCTCCTCTTTGAAGTCATCTCGGTTGGGATCTTCTTGTGCGCGAGCCTGGGTTTTGCAATTCCAAAGTCAGCTTGCATGGGAATCTCTTTGTGGACTACTGAAATGCAATCATGTATCTCCAAGGTGATGTGGAGGATTGCAAAAGATGCAGGAACTGTTGGGCTAAATGCTTTAGCGTGGTGCCAGCATTGTTCTGACACAGTCACCTTGGTCTCTTTAGAACCAGAGGGTCTCGTTTTCATGATCAAATGTAAGTGTGGAGGCTCCTCCATGGAGGTTTTTGCTGGTTATTTCATTACATATAACACAAACGAGGCCACTCACCCCATGAGTGCTGTTGGGGGGGGGGGTTGCCCTTGTGTTTGTATAGACCAGGAAAGAGACCTCACAAAGCATCTCCCTTGCCCGCAGTGGGGAAAAAGTGTTTACTGCTATTCCTTGGAGGGACGTGAGATGCTTTGCTTGGTCACCTCTGTGTTGCAAGACAATATACATCTTCTTTTTCCCTCTGAGGGTGCATTTTATAGGCATCGTTTGGAAAACACTGCCCTAGTCCACCTGAACTGGGCTACTTGGGCTGTGGGCAGGTACCTGTAGAGTTGGTCCTGCAGCTGCAGGAGTCAGGGATAGCTGGAAGTGCAATTAATCCAACTTTTTATAGACTGTTAATGACAGCTTTATATCCTGTCCTTGTCCTTGTGCTCATGGCTAGAGAATCATTGAAATTAATAGAGAAGAGAGATTAAAAGAGAAAACAGAGAATAGAGTTTCATTTACACACAGAGCTTGGAATTTCCTTTGGAAAGAATTTTACGTTCAAGCACACGTTCTTCAACTACCAAACCTTTGGTAATTCCAGTAGGAATCCACTGGCAGCACAGGGTACCGGTCCAGTCACAGGCTCTATGTTTTCTGGAGCTCACAGACAAAAGACTCTTGTCGCAGGACACGAATGTGGATTCATCCAACGGGAAAACTTCATTTCCTTGGCACGGAAGTAAGGGGGCAGGGATGGTCCATGGGGTTGTAGCCATCCTCCTTGGGCTGACAATGACCCCACAGCCATCCAGAACCGGGAAACCTCTCCTTGGCCGGCAAAGGAGAGGCCCATAGGACTGTTCCTGAGGGATTGGACAGATGTGTGTAGGACAATCAATTTACTGCAATAAATCATTGGGGTTTTTTAAACAGAAATGAAATGTTAAGTGTCAGGAAGTGTCAAATTGAGGAACTTCAGATGGGGCAGGCTTTTATCTTTTGTACGTCTGCGACTTGCAGCAAACCTCAGATGATGTTTTGGATACCGATTTTTGTACCTGCTTCTACTGTTAATAAGAATGAACCTCAAACATTCCTCTTTTTTTTTTTTTTTTTTTTTTTTGATATTTAAGCCATAATTGTAAAAATGATTTGGATTTATTTAAAGAATAAATTTTATTACGAAAAGCTCTGTTTCTGTGATGGTTTGACTGCAGTCTGTGTGGGGATGGCTCTATCTGGACTGAACTAAATGGTACTGCATTAACATGCCAGCGTGTAGAGAGTGAGAGGAGCCAGGATGGAGATAAGTCAAGGTGAGTGATTTGAGAGCTTAGGATTAGTTCAGGTGTTTTAAAGGAGGGGAAGCGGGGGAAAACAAAGCATCGTTGCAAGAGCTGGCGCTGTGCACCTTCCAGTGGCTGGGAAGCCCTGGGTGATGGAGGTGCTTCTATACCCTGTGTTTGGGTTGGACGGCACCTTAAAGATCATCTAATTCAAGGGTGTCTGCCTGCTTCTTAGGGCTCCCGCCCGTGAGTTCTGGCAGGGGGAAGTGCTGAGTCCTGAATGCTGCCAAAGGATGTGAGAAGGTTGGAACCTGGAAGGATTTGGGGAAGGTGTTTCTAAAATTGTTGATAACAAGAACGAGGTGGGGTTTACTCCGAATGCTTAAAAGTAAGGTTTGCCTTTAATAGTTCTCATTCATATGGTTTCAGTTGTATAAAATAAGCACGTTCTTGTGTGTCACCTCATCCTTCCGGGGCGCAAGTGCTGCTCTGCGAGTCTTCAGCGGTGCGCATGGTCAGAATGATGGTGTCGCGCCACTCGTCAAAGACAAGGGTCTGTTCAGGGGTCCTTCTGATGGTGAACTCGTATGATCTGCCAGGCTTCAGGTCCTGGACTATGCAGGAGTTGGAGCTGACTTGGCGGGTCCTGCCGAGTCCTGCTTCCAAGCCAACTGTCAGCAGCTTAAAGCTCAGCTCACATCGTTCCAGGTGTGACTCTTCATTCTCAGTAAACCACTTGAGCCTGGCCCTGTTCTTGAGGGCAAATGATTCTTTGCGATCAAAAACCACCGGCAGCTTGGTATAGAGGGAAAGCCTAATGCTGGGGGGCCTGGTACCTGTAAGATCCGCATGGGACACCAAACTGTGCTTGACACAGATCTTCCCTGGAAACTCCAAGGAAAGGAATGTTTTCATAAGCCCAGTGAGCTTGGACAGTTTCTGCCTAATCACGTCCCACTGGGAGAAGAAGGTTATGATGTCGCAGACTTCTACATAGAAGTGCAGCTCTTCCCAACCTTGCTGCAGCTGTGCCAAGAGCTCCGTTAGAAGCAACAGCTGGATTTGGGTCTGGGTTTTTCCCATCTTCAGCATCCTCTGGAGCCGCTGGGGGTCTATGAGCTGCAGGATCTCGGTGTGATGCAGCACATGGTGCTGGTCCAGCACATTCACGTGTTTGGGCTCAATAGCTAAGTAAAAGGAGCACCTCTTCAGAATGTGAACCTTGTCCTGCTGCTTCTGCAGGTAGCAGAGGCTCAGGCTGGAGTGCAGGAACTGCCGGATGAGGCTTCTCCGTTGCAAGTACAGCTCCCAGGTGGCACTGCCTTGTGCTTCCCCATGCGCGGTGCGCTCCAAACTGCTTTTAGGCTCATTGGAAATCACAGCCACGAATCCAAAGCTCGGTTGCTGCATAAGAAGGCAGCAATAACAACATTAAGGATCATAGGAAAAGCAGCTGTGACAGAGTATAACTGTGACTCCTCTCTTCAAGCTTAGCGTATCAGTTTTAGATGGAAGGCAGCTGTTAAACTGGATGGAGTTCCAGAGGAATTTTGCTTTCTAGTTGTGTGCTTCCTGATGTTTTGTGTAGTCTGCTTTTCCATATTCCAACTAGCTGGGCTCCTTCTACCCTCCCCCTTTTGAGCATTTCTACCTCTGCTTAATAATATTCACTGTCAGGAGCTATTCTCTGATACACTCTGCCAAAATTCCTTTGTATCTTATTATCTTCTGCTCCATTCTAATTAGATGCCTTTGTACTCCTGTAAGCAATTTCTTTCCATTCTTTTACGTCTCTGGAGATGTCTGTTTTTCTCTGTGTAATCTGCCAGGCTGCTGAGGTTTGAGACTCATCCTCTGGCCCAGTTCTACAGCTACATAATCACCTTGGTGATTCAAATTAACCCTCTGCCCTCAACGTGAGCTGCTATTCAGCAGCCAGAACGACCGAGTGCCACCTCACAACAGCTTTCCAGTGGAAAGCTGGTGCTTTTCCTTGCTCCTCTACCTTCATCGATGGACTGACAGCCATAACTTGGTGTTTTCAGTGCTTTATTGCTTTCCCTTTCTTAGGTTTTAGCTTATAGCATCGCCTCGGACCATGATACCTACTTGCTTTCCTGTAGGATGCTGTTAGTGTCTAAATGTACAGCAAGAGAACGAAACACGTGCAAATCAACCGTGAGCAGGTCACAGCTGGCTGTTAAGAAGGTGTTTGGGTGGCGATCCTTCCCAATGCCCCATCTGCTGTCTCAGCCTTCAGTGTTTCATTTACAGTCTTGGTTGATGGTGCCAGGGCAGAAGGGGTTTCTCTGTGATGCTCCTACAGCTTATGTCTCATCAACAGAAATGAGCTAAATAAATGCCTGTGTCCCTGCTGTTGGTGATGCCATCTGGAGAACCCAGCTTGACATCAAGAATGCGGCTCTCACAGGCTGCATGCACTTGAGTTGGAAAGGAAGCAATAGGGAAAGCGGGAAGTAAGCTTTTGTGTCCTCCCTCAGCCCCTGCCGACACAACCCAGCAACAGGTAACTCTCCTCCTGTGTCATTTTCTGCTTAGAATTGTTTAAGCTCTTGTATCTAACCGGGTGTTTTGGTTCTTTCCTGTCTGGTAGGAGCTGTCTGGTGGTATCGAACTGACAGAGTCCCTTTTCTTGGCCTCATTTTCCCTCAATCCGTAACAGAACCCATAACACTTCCTTGGAGGGGTTTCAAGGGTTTGTAAACCTTTCAGCTGCCTGGCTTTTGCTGCCCTGCGATTTAAGCTAATTCACTCAGTCACAGCAACCTTTTCTCCAAAGGAGCTGTCAACTCCCAAAACAAATGGAATTTCCTTTTCCTTTTCATTCCACACACCAAAACCCCACCTAACCTGGAGCAGAGCGGGGTGCCAGCATCCCCCTATGACCGCACATGCATTGGGTTATGGTACCTCGCTCTCAGAGTGATTGGGCTCTCTCCAGCAGCCCGTTTGCCCACGGGCAGAGCTGGGATTGAGCATGTTTCCCCTCTCTGTTTTCATATCCCGTTCATTTTCCTTGCCGTGGCTGGTTTCCCAGTAGCCAGGAGGCTGCAATCACCCAAGCTGGAGCTGCGCTGCCTTGTGATCGCCCAGCTTCTGGATGGGGTGGAAGGAGGCACCCACAGCAATGGGGGGTATCCTGGGGAGCTGGGGCACCCCAGCACCTTCCCACAGATCAAAGCCAGTGCTGTGGCTTCCTCCTGCTGCCCTGGTTGCCATGGTGATGCATTATGGTGGTTGGTCCTAGGCTGGGGCCCTCGGCATCCATCATCTCCCCCAAGCCTCTGCTTTTCACCGTGATGCCTTTTGCTCTTGGTGGCAGTGGTTTAATCGCAGCATCGCAGGATGATTTAAAGCTCCTCCAGTTCCAACCCCTGCCACGGGCAAGGACACCTTCCATAGAGCAGAGTGCTCCAACCCCTGTGTCCAACCTGGCCTTGAGCACTGCAGGGATGGGGCAGCCA
>JAOEHY010013070.1:0-11692 GCA_025447955.1 Psilopsiagon aurifrons | reverse complement strand
ACATTAGAATATATTATTATAATGCTATACTATTATAATATATATTATAATAATTCTAAACATTAGGTCCACCTCCACATTTCTGTTTAACTAAGCTTATGACTTTAGCGTTACACTCTTAGGGACAGTGATCCAAATCATTCTCAGCTGAAATAAAATAACCAGTGTTTATTGGGACTATGTCCAAACTCAATCTTTTCAGATGCAATCTGTATGTTTGATTCCAAGAGCAACGGATTAAACTAAAATCCAAAAGTGGACTCCAGACTTTCTGGCCTCTGCATTTTAAAAACATACAGAATTAAGTCAAGATGTCGACATGGAAAACCTGAAATGTAGGAAAGTTGGCAGTCATGTCTTATTCTACCTCTGAACTGAAGACTGGCATGCTTTTTCCCATAGGATAAGCACAAGTAATAGCACTCATGGCATGACACAAAGCCCATAGGGCCAATATTCTAATGAGGTCAGACTTTTGCTTGGATGAGAAACCTACAAACAAAGCCAAAATGCTACAAGAAAAACTACTGCAAGTGGAAAGTAATTTATCTGAACCAGAGTCCCACCACAGTGCTGGAGCTGACCTGTGTGCTGCTGGATGGGCTGCCTTTCAGCTTCAGTTTCGAACAGGAGCCAAGATGGTTAGTCACTGTCAAAACATCTTCCTTAAGGATATTCCTATAAAGAGGTATTCCTGGGAGACCCTTCCACTGCACTGAGGTAGCTGAGCAAGGGAAGGTCACTGGTGTAGCTCAGGGGAATGAAATCTAAAACTGAGGTAGCTGAGGAAGTGAAGGGGGGCAAGAGGAAGGGATCTGGAGCAGGAGCACGTGAGCTAACAGAACTTGTAAGCTGGGCTGATGAATGAGACAAGGGAAGGAGAAGATAGCTGTGCAGCTCAGTTGACTGAACACAGCCGTGGAGACAGAAACTCTGCCTGTTTTAGGAAAGAGCATCAGCGAGGTCCTGGGATGGTTGCCTACATCGAACCCCTCACAGGAGTTCACAAACGGCATTTTTCTGGGTTTGTCCTGAACACTTTGAGATGATCTGGAGATCACATATCTACACAGAGCTACGGTCAAAGGCAGCTCCCAAATAATCCATACATAATGCAAAGTACACCAAAATCTTAATTAGCAGATTTTTTTTTAATGTTACCCAGGGTTTCATCTCTCAACAGAAAAACAGGAGTTGTGTCATCTCCTCGGTTTAGAGGATCTTGGAGCATTCAGACAGTGAAGTAACATGCATCATGGCGAATCACATAGAGAAATTAAGAATTGTTTTGAGAGGAGGAGCAGAACAAGGTACTGTAAACAAGCCTTATGGACCAGATTTATTTCATTTTGACAAATACTCACATAATGTGCTTGATACAAATACTTACTCACCTTAGGCTCCCTGCTCCAGAAGGTAGAGAAAGAAACACTTCCAGAAAGTAACTCACAGCTTACGCTGAACCAAAAGTCCCTGAGGAAGCACTAACATCTCTCCACTGACTCCGGAGGGAACTTTGGACATCTGTCCACTAATTTCAGTGTCAGTAAAACAGGCCAAAGGCTGAAGACTAAAGGAAAATAAAATAAACAGCTGAGGAGCAGCTCTTGAACTATCAGCACTCTTCCTCTTTGTACAGATTAAGGCAGAAATTATTTGGAGCAAAAATAGATGGAGAACTGACCAGCTAAAGACTATTATAACATGTCTGAACAAAGGGGAAAAATTAAGGTTGTCTGTGCAATTTTTTCCTGGCATTTCCTAACTTTTGACAGCTTGGGGCCAAAGCCTTCCTGTTCTTTTAGCATAGCTTGGTGTGCAAAATGTGCAGATAGCTCTCATTTATTCAGGGCATCTCTCTTGCTAGATCTAAATACATCAGTCTCAGCTTCTTGGCCAAAATGGCAGTCAAAGACTGTAATAGTGCTTTGCTATTTCAATTTGTGTTGCCTTTCCATTTTCAGTTTTGGGTGGGTAAAAGATTTCTGCAAACTTCAGAACTGCCCAATGAACCTGTGAGTTAGGTTTCGGATTATGCATCACCTTCTTGCTCGAAGTCCTTCATGATCATGCAATTACTTATTTAAAACACAGTAAGTGATATTTTAAGGGAAATAACATCCCTGCTACGTCTGAATTCTGTTTCCCTTCAAGTTGTATACACAGGTACTCCTTGTGTTAGCTAAAAAAGAGGCTGAAGACAAGCCCCCTAACTCAAATAAGAGATGTTTCCAGACAGGATATAGAGTACATCTCTAAAAACTGGTACTGAGCAGCTTCAAAGGGAGCTTTCCCAGGAGCCACAGAAAAGTCCAGCCTGAAGAAGCACTTCACATCAAAATGCCTTTGGCCAGAGCTGCCAATGAGGTACCACTGCTCATCTTTCCCTTTTCCTGCAATTCTGGGTGGAAAAGCTACATTACAGCATATCTGGAACATACACAATTGTATATGGAACTGCTATTTATAGAATATAATTATGTAAGTGGCACTGGCTTAGCATGAATTGCATGCAGCTTCATTCTTCCTATAGTTCTCTCTACTAAGGGAATTAGCTGCTGCAATAATTTGCACACTTGAGTATGAACGTTCGAGTCAAACCTTTGAGTTATTAATGTTATTTTAGGAAAACAGCCATGTTATACTAAGTTATTCTGGTGAAGCTTCACTGGAATAAAAGATACTTTAGGAAAGATGATTTTTTTTTCCCATTGCCAACATCTTCCATCATATATAAGTGAACGGAGTTGCAAGTTACATTTATTGACACCTGACAACACCCAGAAACTGGTGCAGCATACAGTGCCCTGTTTCACAAAACAAACAGGACATGCATAGTATCATGCAACAAGCCTGTCTTTTGCTCTCTCTTGTGCCCTTTTGGGAACACAATGGGAATTATCAAATTTTATCCTTTACCACCACTACTGAGCCACTTATACAAACTGCAGGTAATTAATTACAGGCAATCTAGAATATGATCTAGAATCAATTACACACTTGAAGCTTTAGTAAAATTAAGGCTGCCTCTTCCTTCACTTATTTTCCAAATCTACATCCTCCCATGATCTGTCAAAATTTGTCTTCACAGTCTAATTACTGGCCAGTTTGCGGACAGACATCAAAATTTGAAACCATTTTGCACCAACTCAGTAATTTCTCCCTCTGAAGTCGCTCTAATTCTGGGCACTGCTCTCTTGTTTTCAGCCATTTCAGAATGAGTATATTATTACAGCCATAATCTGATTCTATTTATATAGCATTGGCTAAGGTCACAGGAAATGTTCAGTGTGCCTTTTAATTCCAAGTGGTAGTTCCTATCTAAACAGTATCTTGCTGTGAATTCCAAGAAAATGGCAAGACACTATTAAAGAAATATTAAAATTTATAATTTGATAGTAAGGTTGCACAATTAATGAAACAGAATTTCTCCTTGTACCAAACTGTACATAACTTACAGTCTGTGTAGTTTTACTTACATGCTTTTTATCATAAAAGGAGGCCTGTCTAAGGCTGTATATCTGATCTATTTCAGACATTTTAAAAGGAATCATGCCTCAACACCACTGTCCCTCTCTAGTGGCTCTATATCACAACTAGCTCAGACATAGACATTGACATGACACTGTACAATTTGATCAGAAGAATCTTACCCTAAAGGTAAGCTTAAAAAGCCAGTATATCTGGCCTAAATATCTAAGTATCTGTAACAGCCTGACTCTGCCTATGCAGCCTGCTGAGAGCAAAGGTAGAGTGTGGTTGCAGAGGCCAAGGGTCTGGCTGCTGTCAACAGGACTGATCCTGATGGCAAGGACACGACCAGCTCCCTCTTTTCTCCTAGGTGCCACAGCTGCTAAGATGTGTGATCTCATGGCATGTGCCTTTCTATCCCTCCCTGCGTCTTTATTCTGAAGCATAAACAGTTTTATCACTCGCACTTCATGGTCTAAACTCCAGGAAAGCCAGAAAGGCTATTACAGCCATGATCTTACATTTTCTTTATGTTGGTTCATGGTCTTGCAGGAAGAAACCCTCACCTTTCTTGGGTTATCTGAAGGAGTTCACCTGTAAAAAATTAACTCCATGTTCTTACACCTTATACTGCTAAATTCAAAACAAGTGTTGGTTTCAGATCTTCTGAGAACCATCACCAGTTCAAAACAAAGCAAATGTATCTAGTCTGAACTTAGGACCAATTAAAAACTTAAAGAGGAAAGCTTTCAGCAGCAGCCAAAACAAACTTTTCCTGCCACTAGTCAGGGTTTGTTCCTGATCATATTTTCACACATTGCAGTATCTGTTCCTCTGGAGAAACATACGGCAACAGTGTCTAATAACACTTTCCAACAACCCATGTTTTTCCTGCATGATGGCACATACAGTTTAATACAAGAATCTCTGGCAGGCAAAGGGTCTGTCAGTGAAATTGCTCACAGTAGTAGTGTGCCCTCCAGGCATGTTTATAGCTGCTGCTCTTTGACTTGCAGGTAGGCATTTGGAGCTGGTGTGTGTTGATAAAGGAAAACAGAGGTGGACAGCCACAGGGCAGATTTTCAACACACCCCATCTGCTTTTCTGCTTTCAGTCATCCAGCACGATCAGAAACCAATCCTAATTGTACTGATAAACTGTCTTAATGACTACTTTTTGTCACTGGGATAAAAAGAGTATGAAGTGTCCTGGTGTTATCAGCATATATCAATCATATTTGAAGTAACTAGGCTTAGCATCTTGGGCATAAATGACATCAAAACCAATCTCTCTAATTATTTTTCACTGTCAGGGGGGCTGTGAGACCAGAGATGATGAAATACAATGTATCTGATATACTTCACTATGAACAAATCAATTAATAAATAATATATGATTCTCTTTCCTACCAAGCCTGATGTCCCTAAGAGATAACGGGTTCACAACAAAACTGAAAGCAACAACTTCCTAATTCTTTGGTTCACTCTCAACTCATCTCAAACTAGTCTGCAGACTGCTTTAATCTGAAGTAATAAGCCCATGTCAGCTGTATACTTCAGGAGAGCGACACAATTCTTCCACTCCCTGGAATAAAACTGCCAGCATGACAAGCTGTTGGTTAGGAAGCTTGCCCCAAAATCTTTCCACTATTTTAAACAGAATAATCCACACTAACTCTTTCTTCTAATTTTGCCTCAGGATCTCTTTTCTAACCCAGAAGATATAAGCTTTCAGGTGCAAAACCCCCTCAGCAAGAGGGAGCCAGCACACTGCCTCTTTTGATTCACTGCAAGTTTGGGTGTTCACCAGTCCAAACACAACTATCTGCCTTGCAGTTTGTGGTTCAAAACATAAAAGACTGTGGATGACCGAAGTAATTACAATATATGAAACTGTCGGAAAAAAAAAAATAGCACATTGCCATTTATGGGGAAAAAAAAACCAAACCCATGAAGTTTTTGTGTTTAAAAATATTTTAAGTATTCATCAAAAAGAAAAATAGGAAAACAGATAGTTAACCTTCAAAGTTCAGCAGGACTTCATTGAAAGGTTGTATTGATGCTACTCAGCAAGTAACAGTCCACCCTAATACCAGATTATGAATTTTTAAGAAATAAATTTCATGGTTGCATATAAATTAAGGATTAACAAACATTCTTTCAGAATATAGTTCACCTCTGCCTCAAGGTGTCACAAAGTGGGAATTTCAAAATACCTCATTTTCACAGCCGAGATGGAGTAAAGAATGTTCTGTAGAGGTGCTTTAACAACTTAAGTTGTACCTAAGCCCAGGGTTTACCCAGTGGTTAGTATAAAATCATAACAGTGCCAGGTACATCATGATTTTCCCCTTACGAAGTGGAAAATGCCTCCCACAGTAAGATCCCAATTTGGGTTAGAACCCGAGCCCCAGAGCAAAGGTGCCAATGTGCCTGTTTGAGAAGCTGTGGGTAGCTCACCACATGCTTTGCCAAGAAGTAGCTCCCATGTCCAGGCTTATATGGATCATTCCACAAGCAGGACACCTGCGCAGATGGTCATGATAAGACTTTTAGGATTGACCATAACAGCTTCAGCACCATATTTGAATTTCCAGATAAGATTTTACCTTGTGTACATATGTGTGCCTGTGCCTGGTGCTTCTCCAGAGAGCAACAGGTTTCTGTATAGGGCAGACCAAGCCTGGGACTTCTTCCTATCTCATACACAAAATGTAGCTGAAATGAATGCGTTTGCGCAAAAGGAGTTTTCGTTTCAAACAACTGGCATTTTGTGATGATTGTGATGATTTTTGGTGAAAAGTTCTTGGCCGTCTCTAGTCTTCATAGAAAACTTTATTGAATGTTTTTGCTTTTGGTTTGTGTTTCATTCTCTCTCTTGCACATATGCACTTGTAAACATCGTGCTCAAAGATGCCACAGTCCCACTTGAGGCTTCTACACGTGAACAAACGTAGCACTAATTGTGGTGTATACAAAGTGTGTGTCATTATCTGGCGCAGAAATAGCAGCCCTGCTTCAGAGTTCGAGCAGTTCAGATTAAAACCCTGTGACTGCAGATCACTTTTCCTGAAATTTTACATACTTTTCTTAAAAATGCCCTGAAATGTTTATTTTGGGCAGTGAACCAAGGTCAAATGGAGTCTGTTTTGTCTCTGTTTGCATATTTGGATAAGTTTAGGAAGCTCTTATCAGTTCATTCGAACAGGGTAAAGTGAAGGGAAATGAACCAGGGAAGAACGGGGGAAAGGCAGAGAAACACAATTAAAAGGCAAATCAGACTTCATGTTTTGGGCCCTCTCCTTTCATCTGCATCCATGTACCCATCCTACAGTAACCCAAATTCCTCCCATCAAGCCCCTTTGAGCTCCTCCAAGGATGAAAAAAAAGTGCACATTGGGGTAGAATCAATGTGATATGTCCTAGGTCTACTTCTCTGTCCATCAGCAAAAGCTTTTGTTCCTATATCTAGCTGTCAGACTCCACAAATCTAGCAGGAGTGCAATTATTTTGGAAACCTCTATCCCTGTTTCATTTGGTTGAAACAGTACCAGGAGTTTAAAAGTCATTTGTTGAGGGGATGGGAGGGGGAGAAGTCTGTGACTGCAGTGACCATATGGACCTCTTCTTTTTTACTATTATTTTTTAGAAAAACTGGTTTAAAACCCCAGGAAAATACAGCCAGTGAGGGACTCCCACAAAAATAGGAACAGAGAGAAATAGCCCCAGGATTTTTATTAGCATAACCAGGAAAAAGAGAGCTAGTGAGTAACAAGAATAGCTACCAATAATTACACCTTCAGGATTAAGGATTCAGAAAGCAATTTGCATTTTAAGTAACCCAACACATATTGAAACTAATAATATCCAGTATCTTTTTTATTTTTTATGTCACTGTTCCAAAGAGAGATCAGGATCTTTTTTACCTATGTTGATTAATGCCATCATTGTAATTTAAATGACCAGAAAAGCTAATGATTTAAATTTAAACCTAAGTGCTCAAAGATTGTGTTCAGCTTTTCCTGATGGAGCCAGAGAACAGTAATTTCTCTTTCTACAAGTCAGAGTAAAAAAAAGGAATAGTCAATGAAAGCAATTTGCTTTGATGAAAATCAGCTGAAACCATCAGGTATCATATGTAGTCCACTACAGTATAATGGTATTTCTACACACAACTCCAAATAAAAAACTTCAAGTTATAATTATAAAAAAGTGATCCTATAGCACGGTACATTTTAGTAGGCTATCATGCTGTTGCTCTGTAAGGCTTTGGGCAGCGATGTGCCCCTGAAGCCCAATAGCCAGCGATGGATTCAGTCCATCAAACAACGATGTCTATGCCAATCACCATCCGAAATTCCTACTATAATCAGCAGAAAGAAAAAGACATTGCAGGATTTAATTCATCTTGTCCTACAGCAGACATCTAAAATAAAGTAATCCACCCCTCAAAACAATGATTATCCTTTACTGTTTTTAAAGGATACATGAGTGATTGTAGAGGTCGACCCTGTATATACTTAAAGGTAGGAAAGATGCTCCCACCCATGATGCCTGCTTGTGTGGGTACCAGCTCTGGTCTCACTGAGGAACACAGATATTTCCCTCAGCTCACATCACTATAAACTCCAGTCCCTGCTGAAGAGGTCATGGCTTTTCATAGCATGAAAGAAGGAGTATTTTAGATTCATTAAAAAGGGAAGATATCTGTACTTCTGTGAAACCCCTTGCTTCTGGGGAATCAAGCCAGATTCCTCTTGATATCCCACATTAAGAAAAGACACTTTTAGTCTGGCGGTCTTCATATAGGTTTACTTTTAGCCATCTTTATTTGGTTGTCTGGTTTTTGTCTGTCTCTGAAATGTTTTCCCAGAGAGTAGATGGCAAAGCATGCATGGTGCAGGCAAGATTAAGGTACAATTTGAACAGTACTTTTTGCTTCATAATTTAATTCTTAATTATCTTGCTTTATAGAACTCCATTTTATCAAGGTTCCTGTTGCTCAATAAGAGCAATGAGCAAATTGAAGCTTCAAATACAATTTAAATCTTCCTTAATTTAGGCTGTGACGCTGAAGTTCAGCTGCATCCCTAATTAGTTCTCTCCAAGGGCAAACCAATATTAGTTTGGGATTTTGCTTCGCTGTAACTGATTTTTTTCAGTTAACTTACAGGTTTGATTAGCCCTTTGGATTAAAATAACCAGGACAAAGAATTAAAAAAGTGTTAAAGTTTTCTTTTCGCAGGCTGAGTAGAAGATAGAAGACAGCCGGATTAGGTAGGATTGTAACCATAGCTCTTTGTAAAGAAATAAATACAACTCAGAAGAAATAAAAGCCACAGAAAGAGCTTCTGAAGAGCAATTTGTTATATATGAAGCCCCTGCAGGGGACAAAAACACACAAAGGAAATACTTTTGGTAAACTGGAGCTGGGAGAAACTCCTCTTGAAATTTTGAATAGTTCCATCCCAGCATTCGCAGAAGGAATCTCGCACCCAGAAGTCCAGATGGCTTCCAGATGAATAAATATCTATTTTGACCACACCCATTTAGGCCTATTTTGTTTGGTTTTCTGTTCACTGAACTGTGCTAATCTGTACCCTTATCCCCACTGCGTGTTCTGTCACTTGTCAGGCAATGCACTTAGAAGTCGCAAGACTTGGTTCAGTCTCCTGGCAGCAAGTCAACCAGTCAGCAGGCAAAGCTGGATAATTACTGCTTAGCCCTAAAGAGCTTAATATTTGTTTGCATAGATTTGTGCCCTGGCAACACCAAGGCACTGAACCTGAGAGCAAACTTTGTTTTTCCTGAGCATTTTCTGTAAGGGAAAGGACACAATGGACTTTCAGACAGACACAAAATGTGGTTACCAGGAAGGATTACCAGGGACTGAGATATGTGGACTATTCTCTATGGCTGACTTGCTGTCATTACAGTGCAAAAGAAACAGCTGGGCTTCATTCTTCCCTCTTTTATGCTGTCACAGAAAACTGTACACGACTCTACTGGCCTAAAGGTTTTTTTGGGGAATTGTCTTTGCAGAGGTGCTTAGAGGAAGAAAAGTAGGCTTGTAGTAGAGACAGGAGAAAATGCCAGCAAGGAGACATCAAGTTACACTTTCTAAGTAAAGCTGAAGCTTTCTTTGTTTATTCAGTGCAATTTGCTTATGACTATTTCTGGGGTTTGAGCTTCTCTTGATCACTACTTCTGTTTTTCACGGCTAAGCATCCTGACTGGCACCTTCTGGAAGAAATAACACTGGTCAGGATGCTAAGGAAGTAGCTTAAATAGGTTTGAGCTACATTCAGTGCTGTTCCTCTATTGAGCTGGCTACAGCCTTTCTGTGACATTGCTGTTCAGTATGTAGGGTGCTACACTGGAGCAATGACAGCAGCTACAGAATGGCTATCCTGCATGTCACACCCATGGTGATCCTATAACCATAGAATGGAAGCCTTGAAGGACTTTCTTGGTCACTGAATCAGCTTGAAAATACTGGCAAACAGGCTATATAATCCTGTTCATGGTCTGAAAGCCAAAGTCTCAAAAAAGCCTCAGTATTCAACCTAAGTATTCTCATTCTTCAGTCCTGTTGCTTTTACTCCCATTTAACTCCAGTAGGATTTATGCAATTACATTTGCATTGCAACCTGATAAGCACAGGGGTGACTTAAAGCTGTATTAAACATACAGATGCAGGGAGACAGAAGTAGTAGGATACTTTGGTGTCCATTGCAAGCACCATCAAAATAGTGAGGGAAGCTGCATCCTACTCCATTAGTCAGCACTGCTATGCAGCAGCAAACTTAAACCCAACTTGGGGCTGGATTTATTATGAACCACCTGCTCATAATAACCTGTGGAGGTCTTCAGAGGCAGCCTGGATTGTATCTCCAGGGAAAACCATACCTACTTTCACAGGGTGTTCTTAAGGTGTTTATCAGCTCTATGAAACAGCCATGCTTTTTACTTAGCATTTTTATGTGGTTGCAATGTGCACAATACTTGCATGATATGCCAGTGCAAGCTTCTATTACAGCAACAATACCAATCGCAGCTTGCAGTGTTACTGCATTTCTTTCTTAACAACATGCCTCTTTTTTTATTTCAGGTGAGGGCTTCATTTCCTTTTGAAAGGTGTGTGAGGGGGAGGTGGTGCATTTCTGTAGATAAGCAGTACACAAATCAGTCTTCCAAAATATACAAAAACATCTTTTGAAAATGTGCTAAGGATGGTTCTATTCTTTAATTACTGATGTGCTCCCTTAAATCTGTCTAGAAGAACAGATGGAATCCCGGTATTTTTTTGTTCACAAAGCAAATCCTGCAGTGCTGATATAACCTTTTATTCTCCTCGCTAGTTAAAGTATCGCAGGAAGAAACACAAAACCGTAATACTTCCATTAATGATGCATGGGAAAGAGTAACAAGCACTTCACTTTGAGAACCTTGGAGGACTTAGGTACCGAAACAGGGACCTGGGTAGAATGTAGGTCCCTGATTCTACATTGTTATGAAAACTGGCACAAAGTCACTGCCCAGCCTCAGACAAAAGTGTCCTCATGAATGAGCTCAGCTAGATAAATGCCCTGTTGAAAGCCCTGGGTTCTGATTTGGTTTTTCATCCTGACCAGAATTCACAGGGACATGGACAGGCTTGTGTGCTGTGCACACTTCCAGATGGTCATTTTAGAGGTTCTTTGGGTTTGCTTAGTCCATCTTATCCCAAAAAGAGAAGTAGCATGAAAGATGGACAAAGTCTGGCTCCCTGATTTCAGGAAAGAGGTCTCCAGACTGTACTGTCCTATGTTGCTCACAAGCAGACCTCCTTCTCTCAGTTGCAAGCACAAACCTTAGGTCTGGGATCTGCCTTGGCGCAGGTGTCAGTGTACTGACAGCCATTGGACCCATAGCATATAGATCTGGAAATGGCATTTGGATACAAGTCTGGAAATACAGTCAAGCCCTTGAGAAACTAGGTCTTTGTGTACTTGGAGAAGTTATTGAGATGCAAAAAGCCTTCTTCCCCTTGCCTGGGGAGAGAGAAGGCTCTTTAGGGAGGAAATCCTGTGAGTTTCTCTAGCTGAATATGGAAAGAAGCCACAGCATTTCCTGGGTAGTGGCCATTGTCCAAGTGAGCCTTTCTCATAGAATCATGGAATAGTTAGGGTTGGAAAGGACCTTAAGATCATCTAGTTCCAACCCCCCTGCCATGGGCAGGG
>JAOEHY010013069.1:0-28018 GCA_025447955.1 Psilopsiagon aurifrons | reverse complement strand
GTCCTTCTTTATGTTCTCTGGGCTACTGCTATCTATATCAGTAGCACCCACATGGATCACTAGAAGTGGGTAATAGTGGGACCAACTAGAGCAGGCAGCTTCTCTGCAACATCCCTGATCTGAGCCCCTGGAAGGCAACACACCTCCCTTGAGACTGGATCAGGTCGACAGATGGGCGCCTCTCTTCCTTTCAGAGTAGAGTCCCCTACTGCTACGGCCTGCCGCTTTTTCCTGGCAGCACCAGTAGTGACCTTCTTTACCAGTGCATCAGCCGGTTATGTATTCATAAAAATTTAAGTCTTGTTTAAGAAGGTTTTGTCCAATATTACCTTAATTACAGTAGCCCCGTTGTACTTCAAAAAGGCAAAAATATATAGTCTAGTCCCCAGTTCTGGTTCTGAGTTTTATTTTGCCTTCTGTGAGCACTTGTATAGGGCATTTAAGGTTTTATTTATGATTTGGTGAGAAGATGTGTCTAAATCCCCAAATACATTTTAAGAGTAAATCTGAAAAATCCCTATGTACTTCTGCTGGTAACTTCTCATAGACAATTCTCTTCTTGTTGTGCATAGGAATGCTTTCAGTTTATACTGCCAGCCCTACCTCACGCCATTGATCTTTTGCGGGATGCCATTGTAAAAGTAAAGGAGGTACACGATGAGCTTGAAGATCTACCTTCACCACCACCTCCTCTTTCTCCTCCCCCAACCACCAGCCCTCACAAGCAGACAGAAGACAAAGGAGTACAATGTGAGGAAGAAGAGGAAGAGAAGAAAGATAGTGGAGTTGCCTCAACAGAGGACAGTTCTTCTTCACATATAACAGCAGCAGCCATTGCAGCTAAGGTGAGTCTAGCTTGCTTCCCTGAAACCCTTTAGTTTCTATCTCAGGTACTTTCCACCAATCTGCATGTTAAGACTATACACTGATGTCTCTGTGGTCAAACACATATATTTTAGGTATGTTCTGTCAAAATACTGCTTCAGGAAAATATGTGAATCCTGTTTCAGTAGATGATTTCAAATTTCAGTGAGTTATATTGTTTATTATCTTGATGATACCGTGCATTTTTATTATACCGTTTTGATGTGAGACTATTTTAAGTGAGTTTTTTTAATTCAGAATACACACCTGAACATATTACATCCAAAAAATGACATATTGAGAAATCACAACAGGATTTTTTAACCCATGATACCTGTTTTGAAAAGAAAATGTTGGTTTCTAAAAACATTGATAAAAAGTAGGAAATATAGGTAGCAGGTTAAATAATAAGCTATCCAGACTACTGTATTCCAGTTTTCATGTCCACATAAGAGTTGTGAAATTCTGCCACAAAACTAAGTATCATCTAATTGTCTTGATTGCCTTGCTTTAACCAGCAATTCATAGATCAACATTACTCAAACCAAAATAATAAATTTGAGACTACAAAGGGAAAAAATTGGATAACACTTGCAAATCATTTGAGTTGAAATTTTAAATATTTTCCAAAAATATCGTATTATTTGAAGTAATATATATGTATCTCAGTTTTGTCTTCAGTCTTCAAATGGAAAGACAGTGTATTCCTATGTATCTGGCAAGGTGTTTTCCTAAACTTCTTTGTTCTATGTTTGCTCCACAAATTGTGCTTTGAATTCCTATTATGAAAATTGGAAGTCAGAGTGACTCAAAATTATATTGAACATTTCCTATATCAAAGCAACAACATTCTAACTCCAGAAATGTGAAGTCAGGTCTGAGACATCTTGACATTTCTAAGACAGCTGCAGCTGGAGATTACTTCCTTATGTACAGAAAATCCTGATTACATATATCTTTACAGGGATAAATTAAGGTAATTATTACTTGCAAGTTTCAGTTTTTATTAATGCAAATTGAAAATATCTCAATTTCTTTTGATATAGGCAAAAGTAAATAGTATGTGCCATTTTTGAAGGCAGAAAATACCTGAGATTTAAACTGGCTGTGTTCATATGACCTTGCCATTTCAGTGTCACACTTGTTTTTCCTCATTCCTTTTCAGTCATTTGCTTGTATAGGTCATGTTTTCCTGTCACTGTGCTCATAGCTGTTATGTGTTGTGCATTAGAAGCATCCATCCTACACCAGTTCAGCTGTTATCATGGCAAAAGGTGAACAGCCCATCCCTGGTCTCATCAGTTATTGCCATCACGCAGCAGGCAGTGCAGAAGAACGGGTAAGAAACACTTCTAAGAGGCTTTTGCACTAACTGTTGCTAAAAATACACTGCCTGCCTCCTAGTGTACTGTGTGAACAGACAGTGTTACATATTTTCTAACCAAGACATATCAGTGCTGTCTTTTAGAGAACATGCTACAGGAAATACTTTGTTTGATACAGGGCTAAACAAGGTGAAGTTTGTGCACATTGTCAGTTTGAATAATTTGGCTGCTGAGATAATTATTTCTATAAAGCCTTTTTCTGATTTGTCATCAGCTTTGTCATTGAATAGACTCAATAATTGAATGTCATTAAAATAATCCCCTAAAAATTACTGCTTTAGAGCTATGAAATTTTGGTAACTTTTTCCCCTTCATTTGGTTTGCTTTGCTTTGCCTTGCTCTCAATATTTTGTTTGTCAACATAATGCAGCATTTACACTCGGTATTCATAGTCTGTTTTCATCACTTGCAGTTTCTCCCTTACTTTTGTGTTCTATTTAAAAGTAGAATTTCTCAAAAACAGAAGAAAAGACTTGAGGAGTCAGGATTCAGTGGGCTTATTGTAAATTACTGGATTTTAGGAATAGTAGGCAGCCATTGGTTAGAAAGGACTTAATTTATTACAACCCAGAGGTTATAACTTGGGCTCTAACAATATATACTATGTGTTATATTTCTGCCAAAGGCTGAGTCTAGGCTAGAATCAAGATAGAATAATGACTACGGTATCCTCAGGAATGGATCATAATTAGTGTATTCATAACTGAATACACTTTAACTGTAGATTAGAGAAAAGTGAAGAAGGCACTTGGCCTAGGGAGAGTTGTCTGACCTGTTCATCCCATCTCAGCCAGCAAATGGGGTGTAAGTTCTTGTGAAAATGTCACTGCATTTTATGACCAGAGGCTGCACTTTCTTGTTCCCTTTGGCAAATAGTAATTTAAACCCTCACTCAGTGTCACAACCCTGTATTTAAAACGTGATGACCATGTCTCTTGAAAAGTGACTTAAGAAATGTGAAGGCATTAAAGTTCATGTATGTGATGACAAAGTTATATATGCATACATACATATACATCTATCCCAATATTTTTATTTTTTTGAGTTGAGGTTACTAAACTACAATTTGCACCATATTCTTCAACATAAGTAGAACAGTGAATTCAGCCTCTCTGATGCATGCTGTTAAGCTGTCATCCAGGCTTCTCTGTCTTTCTGCAGTTACTCTTAAACTACCGTTCTATGCATTCTATAGTCCAATTCAGATCTTCAAACCCGGAGCTGGAAGTGGCTAGTTTTTCAGAAAGTTGTTGGGTTTTTTAAGCTATCATTTCTGCATGTTTTTAAGACATTTTTGGTCTTGAATAGCAGTCATAGTAATTACCATCTAAAGCTTGTTTTCTTAGTACCTCAACAGCACTGTCAATTTTTGTTCCAGTCCTGGGCAAAAGAGACTAAATCTCACACCTTCTCCTTTTCCCACTCCTTGTCAACACTTAGTTCTCTATTTTGAAAATACAGATATTTAAACCGATATAAAAGTACTTCTGGAAAGGTAATATCAGATAAAAATTGAAGAAGCAATGACTGATGGATGTGCTGGATATCTTTCTCTGTCACTTCATTTGTTTCTCATTAATTTCTGTCTCTGTCACTATGTTACAACAGGTTTTCCACTCCACCTAGTGCAAACGTTTTCACTGACCTTAGAGTTTTGGTTTACTCCAGTTAGAGTTTTGAGACCTCTACCCTCTGTTAAATTTGTTTGAAACTGGAAAATAAGCTGAAAAATTTTAGGGGGAGATACCATAAATAGCGAGGATGTGACTTTATGAAAGTTTATTATCTCAAATGAGATAATATTCATAACCTTCTTTATTGAAGATTTACAGGAAATTAAGAAATTTCTCATGGGTTTATCAAGGTCTTTAATGGGATTAATGAAAAGTGTCCTTGATTAGAGACTTAAATTGCTTAAATTTAATTTTAAAGGAAAATCTTTCTAAATGTAGGTGAGAAAAATGAGACATTCCCCGTATCACATAACATATGCATGGGATTACAAATCATATTCTGTTGTCCCTTTCACCTAATGAACAGTAGATATCCATTATATTTGTCGTATATTCCTGTTCATGCAGTATATATATTAGCGCCTTCTCTGAAATAAGCAAGTTTAATACTGGATTTATAATACAGTACACTGTCAGAGAAATTAAACTCTTGGGAGCAAAATTTCATGGAATCATAGAATAATTAGGGTTGGAAAGGACCTTAAGATCATCTAGTTCCAACCCCCCTGCCATGGGCAGGAAGACCTCCCAAATTTGTTAGTGTGAACTAACTTAATTCTCTCAGAGATTTTGTGTCTGTGAAAGCCTGCAAAGTGAAACTTAGGGTTCTAGATTGGTTTATATGTGGTTTAGTTTATGGCAATTGTCATTTCTATAAAGGTAGAGATTAGGGAATAATTCGCATTGAAATTAAATGTCTGTAATCACTTTTTCCCTTTGTCTTCAGCTTCCTTTTCTGATTAGTATCCTGGCTGAAATTTTACTTGAATTTTCATTTTCTCACAGGCAAAAATTAATAATTCACATGCAATTCAATGGAGACTGGAATTATCTTGAGATAATTTTTTTATCTTTTTTATCTTTTAATTTTTTTATCTTGAGAGAGTTTTTTGCTCTGAAAAAGGTAATATCAGATAAAATTTTAGAAGCAATGATTGATAGATATGGTGGGAAGAAAAAAATGCACGAAACACTTACTTGCCTGAAGGGAATGAGACAATGTTACTCTAGAATAACCAGAGTAAACCCAGTGGAACAATGCACAATCGTATCAAGATGTGTGCAGCTTTTTGTCAGAGGAGGGTAAGGAAAAGGTGTCTTATTTGAAGACTTAAAATTATTCTTTCTTTTATTGTGTCTTTTTTTATTTTATGCCTGTAGCAAAATGTAATTTTTTGCTACATTGTCCTTAGTCATGGAGATTAAAAGGAAGCATTCAAATTTATAGATAGCATTGGAGGTCTGCCAATATAAAACTTTTGGATTTTGGTCTTTTTTTCTTGTGTTTAACATATTTAAGATGAGATTTCAGGAGAAAAGGAGAACAGAAAGGAAGTGTTGTTTCTGACTACAAACTGTTTGCATGACAAGAATATCATTGTTCTTGTTTACCTCTATTTACTCCTGTTCACAATACACCTCTAAGATGCCATTTGCAAATCAAGACTACTCCAAATAGAAGCCAGTTGTGCACTGTGTCTGGATAGAATGATATCCTCAGCATAGTAGTCCATAGTGAAGAGAAACTTCTTCTGGTGTCATAATTTATAGTGGAAACTGCAGCAGAAGATACTTAGCCTTGAAAAATCCTCTGAGGAAAGTTGGGGTTTTTTCAAATGCTGTCAGAAATTGACTGGTAAAAAATGCTTTCAGTCTAGAAATACAGCAGTAAAGCAGAAAGCAGGCAGCTGTTGGTACACTGAGGACAAGATCTCTTTCCACACAACTTATAAACAGGTTATAAACATGAGAAGCTCAAAAGCGTGGAAGAGAGTTTGCAGTAAAATAAGATCCCCTAGGTATAACCCAGTATCTCTAAGTCAAGGTTGCTAAGTTAAACATAGTCATTATTTCTAGATGGGAACCAAGGAAGTTGAGGGGAAAAAAATTACATAAAAAAGCAGTATTTAATGACTTGAGTCTTAAGATTGGTCATTTTAACTCCACAGTGATAAGCAACAGAGCTGTCAATATCTTATCACTGGTCCTAAGGATGCAACAGATTTTAAAATCTATGGTTCAAGCTTGTTCCTGGAAGGAGGGTAGTTTTCAGTGGTTTCTATTTATGCTAAGGCCCTGCTAGACAAGAATGTTCAAAATGCGTCGATGCACACTGGGTCCTGCATCTCCATTATAAAAATGAAAAAATAAAATCCTGGCCAGAAATGTCCAGTGTTAGTGGTTTGACTTGTCACTGGATCTTCATCTCTTGCTTCTTTTTATTGTCTGCTACTGCCTTTTCCCCCAAATATGGGGTTCTTTTGGTGGTTCTCTTGAACTTGAACATTCTTACATGAGCTAAGAAACTCTTGATGAGGAGAAAGATCTTAAACTATGTGTATATATAGTCCTTCATAGGTCTGAATTTTGACATTTCCTAGTCTGTTGTAATAGAAAAGTGAATTGCAGAAAGTAAGAACAATCTGATCTGGTAGAAGTGCTGCCTCTGAAAAAAGAAGAGGTTTAAATTATGAAAATAAAATTGGAGTAAGCCTTTGTAGAGAGTGTGTTATAGTGGAATATCTGCTGCATTTTGTGTTGCAGAACTAATGTTAAAGATCAGTTCTCTTACCTGAGGTATTTATCATTTGTATGTCTTACCATTTTACACACAAAAAATTCTAAAAAATTTATTCATTATGTTAAACTAGCAGTGTAGTCAATTATAAAGCTGGTGAGAGATCTGCATTACTGGGCCCAAAAACTGCAGTAATAAGAAGCAACAGACTTTCTTAGGCTTATTATATTAATGCTAAGAAAAGCTCTATTCTTAAATGCATTCTTCAACCTCACTCCTTTGGAACTGATGATAAAACTGAACAGAAGAGGCAGAAGATAAAAACAATGTTGGATTCACTTTTACAACAGAAAACAAGACCATTTCCTCACTGTTCTAAGATGGTGTAATTACATTTAAGTTGCTTAATAATACCAGCTAAGGGATCTATCCCCAAAATTCCAGCTTAGAAATAGTTTTGTAGAATCATATAATAGTTTGGGTTGGAAGGAACCTTTAAAGGCCAGTCTACAACTCCCTACAATGAACAGGGACATCTGCAACTAGATCAGATTACAGAGTCCTTTCCAACCTGACCTCGAAGTTTCCAAGGATGAGGCATCTATCACCTCTCCAGGCAACCAATTCCACTGTTTGACCACCCTGTTGTTAATAATTTCTTCCTTATATCTAGTCTAAATCTACTTTCTTTTAGTTTAAAACCATTACTCCTCATCCTGTTGCAGCTGGTCCTACTAAAAATTTTGTCACCATCTTTCTTATAGGCCCAATTTAAGTACTGAAAGGCCCCAGTAAGGTCTTCTTGGAGTCTTCTCTGAGCTGAATGACCCCAGCTCTCACCCTTTCCTCATAGGAGAGTTGTTCCATCCCTCTGATCATTTTTGTACCCTCCTCCTGACCTGCTACAAGCAAGTCCAAATCTTTCATGTACTGAGGACTCTAGAGCTGAATGCTGTATTCCGGATGGGATCCCTCCAGAGCAGAATAGAGGGGCAGAATCACCTCCCTCAAATGCTGGCCACGCTCCTTTGGATGCAGCCCAGGGTACAGTTGGCTTTCTGGGCTGCAGGCACATACTGCCAGCTTAAGTCCAGTCTTTCATCCACCAGTACCACCAAGTCCTTCCCTCAGGCCTGCTCTCAGCCCCTTCATGCCCCAGTGTGTATTGCTGCCAGGGGTTGCCCTGACCCAAGTGCAGGATATTGCACTTGGCCTTGTTGAATCTCATGAGCTTTGCATGGGCCCATCTCTCCAGCTTGTCAGGTCCCTCTGGATGGAATCCCATCCTTCAGGCATGTCAACTGCACCACTCAGCTTGGTGTCATCTGCAAACTTATTGAGGATGCCCTTGGTCTCACTGTCTATGTCATTGATGAAGATAATGAACATTATTGGTCAGAGTCTGGACCTCTGCGGGACACCATTTATCACCAGTCTCCGTATGGACATTGAGCTGTTGACTACTACCATCTGGATGCAAGCATACAACCACTTCCTTGTCCACTGCATATCAAATCTGTGTCTCTCTAATTTAGAGAGAAGAATGTTGTGGGGGATCATATCAAAGGCCTTGCAGCAGTCCAGATAGACAACATCTTTAGTCCTTCCCTTGTTCACTGATGTAGTGAGTCTATTGTAGAAGGACACCAGATTGGTCAGGCAAGACTTGCCCTTGGTGAAGCCATTCTGGCTGTCTGAAATCACTTCCCTGTCCGTTGTGTACCTTAGCATCACTTCTAGGAGGATCTGTTCCATGAACTTCCCAAGGACAGAGGTAGGCTGAAAGGTCAGTATTTCCAGGGTCCTTCTTTCTCCCCTTTTTAAAAATGTCTGCAATATTTGCCTTTTTCCAATCACCAGGGACCTCACCTGACTGCCATGACTTTTTCATATACCAAGAGTGGCTTGGCAATTATATTGGCCAATCCCCTCAGGACTCTGGGATGCATCTTGTCAGGTCCCGTAGGTGTATGCATGTACAGATTCTTTAGGTGGTCTCAAACCTGACATTCTCTTACACAGGGAGGGACTTTGCTCCCGCAGACCCTGTCTTGCAGCCCATCCACTCAAGAGGTGGGGGAAAAGAGGTTGCCAGTGAAGATTGAGGCAAAAATGGTTTTGAGTGCCTCGGCCTTCTCATCCATTGTTACCAGTTTGCCAGTTGTGTTCGTCATGGGTGTAAACTTTCCTAGCTGGTCTTCCAATACGTTATGTGGAGGAAAAACAAAAAAACAAACAAACAAACAAAAAAGGAACAAATTCTTATTTTTCTGTTTGGAATGCATTTTAAACCAAGTGTGGCTTTGAACGGTGATTTCTAGTGCTTTTGCCTGTGTTCCCTCCAGATAGGCCTGCAACTTTTGTAGCACGAACCTTACATCAGGAATTTTTGTAGCTGAAATAAAGTCTTCAGTACATGAAATGAAGAGTATTTATTCACTACATGACATTTCTTATGAGAAATTTTCTCCCTGCATGATATTTCTTCAAAGGGATTCAGTCATTGTTAATAAATGTTTTTCTGGTCAGAATCTTGTCCCCTAGTTAGAGAATGGGAAGTCTGCCTCTCTTCATGACACAGTAGAAATCACTGTTGGTCATTGTTGCGTTTGAAGCAGAGGCTTGAGAAGAAAAACATTACTTTCTTACTATTTCCATAGCAGTATGTCTGATTCATAGGTTTATCAGAGAAATATATGTTCTATGCTACTTCAGTTAGGATGTAATCTTATATATTTGCTAGGTGTTTGTAACTGAAATTATGAGAACATGCTGTTAACCACTACTAGCCCTGAGTATGAGAAGGTATGCAGACTAAGAGTAGGGTATTCCTGTGGTTTTTATGTGATGTTTTGAGTAAGTTTTAAATACAGTATAATTGTTACTATTAATTCCATCTCTCTTCTTTTTAAGATTCCAGATTCCATCATCTCTCGTGGTGTTCAGGTGCTCCCACGTGACACAGCCTCCCTCAGTACTACTCCTTCAGAATCTCCTCGTGCCCAGGCCACCTCTCGTCTCTCCACTGCATCCTGTCCAACACCAAAAGTAAGTACATTGATGCCTTTGCAAGCTCTGTGCTCAGGTGTATAATCTATCAGATTAATGTATTGCCTCTGATGAACAAGTTTGGTTTGCATGCAAGGGTTGTGTTATTTTAAGTAACAGACAAATACAAGACAGTATAGTTCATTCCATGTGTATTGTTGCACAATTTAATGTGTGGGTCCACCAACACGTTATGGTTACTGAAGTTTTGTGTTATCTCTTTCAATATCAATCATGAATATGAAATTGTTAACACCTTGAATGTCTTTAATATCCCCAGCAACATAGATAATCCTGCCACCTAGCAGCAGCATTAAACAAGTAGTATTTTGTCAACAAAATGTGTATGCAAATTTCTAGCCTGGGCTGGGGCAGTTCTGTGCCTCACTTTATTATTTGGTTATTTATTATTACTGGTTTTGCACAAATCTAGATATTTGCTGCCTGACATTTGGAAACAAAAACCAGCCTAAATTGAATAGAAAGTTTTAATGCCAACCTTATGGGATTATTATTCAGTTCTTACTGATTGCACTAGGCTATTTAATCATTTAGGTGAACTCTATTATATTCTCTTTCTATCAAACTTTAATTAGGATACATCAAAAACTAAGTTAATTGACCAGTGGCAAGGCCTGAGATGTTTACTTTCAGAAGGATTCCTTTCAGCAGAGGAAAACTCTGTCTGAATTTGCTTTGTGTGTTCATGTCACAAAGATCTTTCTGTGGCACCAGATGCTGACATACTAATAGTCCCATAGCAGATGGCAAACAATAACATTCTTCCTTATCTGATTCATGATCCTTGAAGATTATTCTGCTTGCTAAGGTGATTGCCAGCATCTGCTAGGTCTTCTTTCCTGCTATCTCCTTCTTTTCTGTCAGCAAACAAGATTTATTTGCAATCACACATAGAAATATTTTGGTTTAGGCTATGGGATTGTTTTATGCAGTACTCACCTTCACTTTAATAGAATAAGAATTATTCTGATGGACAGCACACTTAAACTTCATTGTATAGTCGGCTTTTCTTAAGAAGATACTCAGTGAATTCTTTCTGCAAGTGGCCTCTTCATTTTTTTGCAAAGAATTTGTCACTTGTCTGATGGCTTAAAAATAAAATTCAGAGCTTACTACATCAGAACACTCAGAGTAGAAGACCTATATGAAACAGAGACTGCACTGAGTTTTATGAGTATTGACAAAACAAGTGTCCAAAGAAAACCAAAGGACACCATTAACAAGCATAAAAAAGAGACAGCACTGCTAATAGTTCTAGATGTAGCCTATGTATTTTCAGGAAGGTTATCACAGTGGGAAGGAATAAATCTTATCTTTTGTGAAACAGAATGCACTCCTCTAGACTATCTTCCAAGATTCAGAAATTTCAGAAGGAAACTACAAGAACTTTGAAACAGATCAAAAATCTGAAAGTCTTCTTTGGGAAATTAGTTGAGATAAACTGTTATCATAATTGGACCATGCTTTGGTATTTCATGTTATGCCCTGTTTTTCATGTATCACTGAAAAAACAGGTTTTGTTCAAAATGTGTGAGATCACACCGCTTTCATATGAGGAAGTGCCATGCAACATCTAGCTAGTCTAGCTTTTCTGTGATGTCTTTCTAAAGTGGGTGGAACAAGCTGATGAAAGATCTGGGAAAGCCCAGCTGGAAAATAAACATGAAGAGTGATCACATCCCATGGATTTTGCACAAAAGTGTAAACTTCTTTGCCACTTAGAGAGCTCCTAGTTAATTTTACTTATTACTTGAAAAAAATCCAAACTACTTATCATATTTTTCTTCAGTCCTTTTCAATACCCACAAGTTCTCAAACATCATACGAATTTGTCAAGAAATATGCATTCATATTCTTTAAGATTGTCAATATGTCTAAATGTCTTCACTTACTGTGTTTTCCCTTCTGGACCCTGGCTTTCTAATAGTGCAGTATGATTTAAATTTCACCAGTTCTCTTGATCCACACAGTAGTGAGATTAAAGACAAACTGTATTGTGTTATCCTGTTGATGTTCCAAGGTGGTATTTTTTTCCTTCTTCAGTCTGTAAATATGCATCTTTTCAGTATTATTTACTGGTTGAGGAACCCATTTCAGGACTCCAAAACACTGGACATGAAACAAAGGAGAGGAAGTTTCAGTGGGGAAAAAAACCCAACCAAAACTGAACAAGAGTACAGGGTTTTTTTATTATACACATTGTTTGTAGTGGTGGTCTGGCTGTAGAGCTAGTGGCACTACATTTCTTTGTCAACTATATATTCCAATTTATTTTTGGTACCATTTTCTTGTATTTTTTGTCCTAAATGTGCATAAACCCTTACATCTCTCTCACTGAATTTGCTGAATAGCAGAAAGTTGAGTGTGTCTCAGAAAAAGAAAAATCAAGCTTCTGCAATGCCAGGAGCACCTCTATTGAATGAATGTAAGTAGCAGGTTACTAATGCAGGGAGTATTGGAGAGACAGTATGGAAGAGTGTATTACTAATACTTCTGGTTGATCTGTTAGGGGAAGTCTTTACCTTTTATAATTATATTTTGGAAAACCTAACGTTGCATATGTATACACACAGAACATGTAAGCAAAACATTTAATTTTAAGTTGCTTTACTGTGTATCTTCCATGTTTTCTGAAAATCTCTGTTTCTAACAAAATAGTAAATGATGAATGTTCAGTTTGAACCTGTACATTTCAATTGGTCCTCAAAAGTTTAATTTTGTGATAAAAGAAGTAATTACATTTTTCTTTGTAGCCTCTTGGCAGGTCAACTGAAGAAAAATTTACATTAGGACTACTCTGTCTGTCATTAGGTACATCCCCAAAACTAAGCAAACTTACTTTTGTTAGCTTTTAATAAATGTATGTAGAACACCTTCCTGATTCTCAAAATTGTGTTTGAGTTTCAAGCAAAATCCACTGTGGCTCAGAGGTCATTTAAACCATATTTATGGTAGATGGGTTCACATACAGAGGCAATTCAAGTTTTCCTCAGGGGGAAACTGCACTTTTTCAGTCATTCAACCATAAAGGTGATAGTGATTGTGACAGATATTTTTATCTCCTACAATATAGTTTTGGTCTTTTGAAAGTTCTAGTGCTTTCTCAACAAGTTTAGATGAATCTGTGAATACTCACATGACAAAAAATGACACAGTGTGGCTTGAAAGTTTTTCTGGTCATTTGCAGTAACTGCTGAGATTCTAAGATTTTACTATATTTATGTGTATGTCTGTGGTCAGCATTTTCACTAAGTTAAATGCAATATTCTTATCAGATACAAAAGTAATACAATACCTAATACAAAATACCTTTTACAAATATGAAGAATTTTTTTAATGGTTGCATTAATGTTGACTGTTGGGACTTTTTTTAAACTTACAGTGTAAAATTTTAGATCTCTGACTTCAGGTAACTTAAGAGAATATATGCAGAGCAAATGACTGAGTCATTCCTTCAAACTTCCAATTTTGTTCCGCTCTTAGTGAGATGATATTAGTATAGAAGAAAATTACAGTTTTCAAGTTGAAGTCTTCACTTCTCCCATACATAAATGACATAATCAATATTTAATTTTTGGCAATGTTGTGTGTCAGAGTCAAATGAAGCTGAGATAGAAGACCAAGGGCAGGTTTTAAATTACCACCAGGAATACCTTTCAGTGACAGGAGGTGTTCAGAGTATTTCATTTTGCAAGATCATCAGTCTCACTGATATTCAGTTTTTCCACTTCAATGTGCAGAGTTTCTTTCAATATTATCTTTAATCATGAGGGATCCTAAGGAACTTGGTATGGTACTTTTAAGATGAGAGTGTTGTTTTCTTTTTCCATCTTGCTGCTTCATTCCCAACAGTCGTTATATTTCTACTTAAGAAAAAGGCTCTCTCTACCTGCTGGTTATCGGTCCTTTCCCTAACTATCCATATTTTAGTTACACTGAATCAGACAAACCCCTCAATGGTGGCAAGTTACATCCTTACCTGTTTGTAGTTGTGATAGATAGCTTTTAATTCATACGTAAGAAAGGTATATAGGTACAATCTTACAGCTAAAATCAGCAAGCAAGGCTACTTTTGAGGAGTTTTTGGATTCTAGCAAAAGAGTCATCTACCTGCTGCTTCATCCACACCTTCTTTATAGCATAGTCTATTCGGCTAGTTGATCACTTTCTGTAACTTTCCATAGTAGAACTGTTATCTTTATAATTTGTAAGTTGATATTCACCTAAAGACCTAATATTCCTAACATCAAAAGTATGTCATATATAATGTCTGTAAACATTTCAGTTGCAGAGAAATTTTGAAATTAAAAGGCTTAGAAAAATATATTCAACTTTTTAAAAAAAGAGGCTGATGAGAATTATTTCTGTAGCAAAAAATATTTTATCTCAATATTCTCTTATGCTTGCTATCCACAAAAATTAATGCTCTGAACACCTTCTGTCATAAACTGTAGCTTTAATGTTGAATGTGCACATTGGTGCAAGTTTTTCACACGGTCAAATAAGTTACAAATTAATACTAAACCTAATTATGATTCATGTCTTCAGTCTAGAATACAGCTACTCTGTGAAGTAATACCATTAACAGATGAGCAGGTAGTGTTTGGAATATGCTTTTGCATCAATTACTGTTACAAATTTTCCAGTAGAAATATTCAGTATTTTTCAGTAGAAGAAAGATCAGGGTGCTTACCAGAAATTCTTCATTAATAGTAAGATGCTGCTCAGGACATGATATGGCAAGCTGTATTTTTATCCATAGAGTAGGTATTTTGTGTACATTGAGTGTGTTAAATTTTGTATTTGTTATCTTGATTCCTAGTATTTCTTTAACGGTGGGCATCAAGGTGAAAACAATACGGCAAGTGTATGAATATATTTTAAAGTTTGTATGCCTACACTCAATTCCTAAGTAAAGGTTTGTTGTTTATGAAGTTTGTATTTGCTGTGGCTTTTTCTACCTAGGAACTTGCTTGAGTGCTTTGGCACTATCAAGTGCTTTGACACAGCTGTATAGCTGTGATATGGTTGAGAAGCTTGGAAAAGTATAAAGTATGTTCTAAATTGTTAGGATGATCTAGGTAGATGAAATCACACTCCAAGCACTGCAAGGGTTTCTTGCTTTTTCCTGTAAAACAGGAAGCTCTTTATAGATAGAAGCTTAATTAAGTAAGTTAAGCAGCTAAAAATTCTGGTACTGTGATTATTTCTGGGTTTTATTTCCTTGTAATTTTTTTTTCAGTCCAGATTCCAGGATTACAAAAAAATATATTTAGTGAAAAACAATGCTGAGAGAACGTATATTGGAGTAGAAAGTAGCCAGTGTTGCCTTAAGATGAGGAATCCTGCTTACTAATGCATGTCAATCTACTGAATCCTCCCATGTTCTCCTCAGTACAGTGCAGCAGTGCCTTTCAAATCAATTACTAATTAAGGTACTAGAATATTTTCTATATATTTACTGCCTTTTCCCTCATTGTTTAAAGTGTATTGTCCTGGCAAAACATGTGGATGTTTGTGTTCCTACTGCGTCTTATTTTTAGTTTGCATTTTGATTAAAAATCCCTATTGTTCTTAGCTGAAAACACTATATGTCACAGCTTCAAAAGTGAGACATTGTACTAAGAAAGAAGCAACTTGATATGCCTGGGATAGTGAAAAAAAACCCAAATACTTCAAAACTAATTAAAGTAAAGTCTTGTAAAATGCTTTCTAAAATAGAAGATTCACTGCACAGGAAGGTTGAAAAATACAGGGGTATAGTTTTAGGGTTTTTTGTTAGTATCAAAATAGGCCTATCAACAAGTCTCTGCAGAGGGAGAATAAAGACTTGAGTTATCACGTTTAAAGTGAACATAGAATTTCACTGGAGGTACTTTTTTCACTCAGTTTTATTTATTGAATATCTGTTGTTCAAGTAGAACCATATTCATTGGTGAATTGACTCTGTATTAAATATATAGCAGTGCCAAAATCCAGTTCCTTTCTTTTTCTCATGGCCAAGAACTGTTGGGCAGTTACTCTAACATCCTTTTTCAGCCCTGCTGAAAAAGGATATTAGAGTAATTGGGAGTTAACTACCAATCCAGAGTATCCAGAACAATTCTTGAATTTATAGAATTCAAGAGCTATTTTTCAGACCTGTTATATACTGGATCATGAAGAAGTTCTAATATGCAAAATTTCTCTACGTTTCTCTTAGTAACCAATTTTTATTTTGTTAAGCTATGGAATTCCATTCTTTTTGTGACTTCAATGAAACTTTAAACATGTCAGAAATACGCTTCTTAGTCTTTACCTGAAAATATATGTATTTATTTGTAAATTGTAACTATTCTGCATGTGTATCCATCCAGAAGAGAATGATCTTTCAGTACAGACATCCTGGCTGACACATGCATTGCATGAGTTCTGATCTATGTATGCATATGATGAATCAGCTGGTCAGTTAGTTCCTCCTTGATTTTTTTTGTCAATTAGCTTTGAGAGCAAGAGTTTTGTTGTTCCTGTGCTTTCTTCAAAAGTCAAGTGTTGTTGTTTTTTGTAATTCTGATAACTTTGGTTTGTCATTACTGCTAAGAGAAGGCCAAGATGTGCATCTCCTTCACACATTAGTTTCATTACCTACACCTTTTCACTTCCTGTTCAAGAACAGGTTTGAATTATGATATATCCTGGGATGAGAGATTTGGAGTTTGTTTTTTTGGGGTTTAAAAGTCAGGAGTGTCTTTCATGCAGATTTTTCATCCAGAAATTTCTTTGAATGCACCTCCACAGAAATAGTTGCTGTTTCAGTTTCCAGTATGTCTAGTTCTGGTCTTGTCACCGATGGTTGGTGAGTTTGTTGGTGCCTAGTAATCATGTCTAGTTTAATGACATCTTGCTGGAGTTAGTCTCTTGGAGCAATGTTGACCTTCCATCTCCATTCATCATCTTTTCCTTGGGTATATTAGTTCTTATTACCTGTGACAATTGATTTATTTTTGTTTCTTTATGAAATACAGTTTCAAGAGTAAAACTATGCATCTATGTGATGAATCTTCAAATAGCTATATGTTCTGTTTGTAGAAATTTGGTTTTCCACTGCTCCTCTTTTTTGGCATCTCAGTTCCTGATAATGTGTAATTTCAGCCATTCATACATTAACCTGATCTTAATCAACGGTTCAGGTATGGGCAGGCTTGCTTCTGGTCTACTGACTATTGATATAGTATGTAATCCACATCGCTTGCTGCTGTGGTTTTCTTTTTTGATAAAAGGTACAGAAGTTTCAAAAACATACTTGCAAGGATAGACAGTGATCCTTTTCTAGTTGTTTCTTTCTTGTCACGGTAAATAATTTAGTGAGGGTGTAACAAAGATCAATGCCAGATATTATAGGAGAGGTAGGTGATGTTATTTTAAAACAAAGAGAATTTCAGTCACATTTTCATCTTTTATACTCAAGAGCTCAAAAGATACATGCATTCAGTAGAGTCCAGCTTTCATGCATCCATATGTATGTGTACCCATGTGATGTGGTCGGGATTGTTAGAATCAATGTGTAGCATGTGGGAGACAAGCTATCAGGTCCTCCACAACTTCTCTAGATGTCTTCCTACACTGGTATCCATGAAGTCAGTGTCGGACATGCCCTTCCTGCTCTTTAGAGGTTGACATTTAAGGGGATATTTGTCTCTCCATCAGGTTCCACCTCTTGAATATTTAGTATTCATTTGCTGTCCCATGTTCTCCTTATGTAAACCTCTTTTTTACCGCTCCAACATCATCTTTCAGTGGCTCAACTCATTGTCTTGGTCTGCAAATTGTTTAGATTGCTTTGTTTTTCTGATTGTGTATCTGCAATGAAGTGTTGCATGAACTGCTGTGAACTAAATGAGCTACTAATCTGTATGCCATCAACATATTTACCTTACATCCCTTCTGCTATGCTGTCTGGTGCTTCCACATTCATACAGTTCCATTTTTTCTCTAATACTTCTAATATATCTGTTAGTTATTCAAGGAGTTTTCTAATGCAGAAGTCTATATTAACTTATGATCAAAACAAGCTACTTGCAGGTTACATCCCAATATCATGTCATGCTTCTACAGATTTGCAATTTAGTAATAATGTTCCATTTCATGTGCACGTGCAACCCAAAGTGCTGTAAAAAGTGATGGTACTGTAGCATAAGTGAACAGTTATGTGTTCACAGGAGCCAAAACACAGATTTGGACCAGGAAAGCTCTTTCAGGGCATGCATGTTCCTGTGGTTAATGAATGTATCATCTGCAGTAAAAGTTCATTGGTTCCATCTACCTGACGCAATATGTGAGAAAGAAGCAAGAACCTAAAGCACAGACTTTGCTTTTCATATGGATGTTGTAAATATGGAATTGCCTTTAAGCTGTATCTCCCTAACATCCAATTTCACTTCTGAAAAGTTAAATAGCACCTCTTGGTTCTATGAAACTTACCTCCTATTTTGGGCAATACCCAGTACAATTAAATGTTGTAATATGTAATACAAGCTGAGTGCAAACTAACCTAGTTGCCCTTGTGCCACTGTTGGCCCTTTAACTTTAATAGACCAATCTTTTCTTGGTCATATATTCCCTCCTCAGACAGACTTATAAAGGAGATGCATAGAAACCTAGAGATCTCATTTTCATGAATTAACTAAATGAAGCATCTTCTTTTTCATCCTTTAAACAAAAAATAACACCAAAACCAAAAAACCCAACCTCCTACCAAAGTCTTTTTCTGCATTTGTTACAGATTTTGCCTTCCTTAGAGTGATCAAATCTGCATATGTGAGATTTTGCTGGTGCTTGTACAATGGATTTATAATCTGTCTTTTGTCCAACTAAGTCCTTGACCATGTAGCGAAGATGCTTGTTAGTTCAGAATTTTGTGTAAAATTTCACTCTATTTCTTTTAAAGCAATCTTATGTTAACAAATACATGCTGATGAGATTACTTTGATATTATTTAATGATGATGCCTCCTGTATTTATCTGAGAACACTCGTAACTTTTGTGTCAAAATCCTTATTAATAATACTGGATAAGGTCAGTTTTGACCTCACTCGTTTGCAAACTATATTCATAACTTCTCTTCCGTCTGTTCTCATTTCAGCAAAATGTTACCTTCCAACTGGCAATTTCATTGCCCTCCCAACAAGCCTATTTTTACTTCTATATAGTCCTGTCCTACATTTCATCTCTTTATAAGAGCTGTTGCCTCATCAAAAGTGAAAGAACTTTATACTAATTCTCATTGATTACTATGCCTTTGTTCTCATACTGTGTATTATCATCCCAAATAAAAATTCAGGCAAGGTATTATTTTTTATTACCGAGCTTCCACTGATGTCTTCTCAAACGATAGCATTTCTACTTTTTCTTATTATTTTTGTATGTTTAAGAGATCTTTTACTCTTAATTTTAAATTGCTTTCACTCTATTTTATGCTTAACAGTTTCTGGCTTAGACAATAGTATCTTTTAGCTTCATGTCTGCCATGCTCTCAGTCCAGACCTAGTAGCATTCTTGGCATAGTTTTTTGTTCTTCTCCATTCAAAAAAACAAAGTCAAAGTATTTCAAGAGTTTATTTTTGCTGTCTGTGTCAAAGTGTCTTCGGTTAGAATGGTACTTTTGTAAAAGTGTCATGAAAGATGGTCATTTGTCTCTTTTGGTAGGTAAAGCTGTTGCCAGTACTGAAAGTATATTTTCCAAGATCAGTCAATTGAATTGAGTACGTGTTCACTTTGGATTTACTAATTTTTAGTATCCATACTAAAAATTCTTCTCATTTGAGAGCAAATCTATCTTTATGTGTTCAAGCAATTAGGCTATTTCATTATAGTATAAAAATATGAAGTTGTTCTTGGTCTGATGTGATTAAAAAAAACCCAACTATCCAAGAAGTTAGCAGTTTATCTAAAAAAAAGATTGAGCCTGAATGAAAGGCTCCAGGCCATTTACTCTAGAGTACTCTAGTTTGTGTTATCTCCTCATTTTGCATGGTTCTTACAAGATAACCTTCTACAGGACATGGGAGATGTAGAACTTATCTCAATTTTGAGGTTTTTTTCGTAATAACTCTTTTATATCCAGTTCTTTTTTCTGTTATCTTTTTTTGCTCAAGCAGATAGGCTTTAGTTCCCAAGCATTATTTCCTGGCTGGAAGAGGAGAACACTGATGCTACTTAGGATGTGGTCTAATTTTTTTACCTGTTGGTGTGTATAACCCTCATTCTGCACCTCTCTATTTCTCAGGATGATTTAAATAAAAAATAAAAATGTCTGTGTGTATGTGTCTATGCATAATCATCTTTTATCACAGCTAAGCCAATGTACTGTGCAACCATGGCAGAGAAATATGCCTGCACTATGTCAGTGCTGCTTTACTTGCTCTTTTTTTGTGGTTCCACTGTATCTGTTCTGAGTGCAATAGATGAGCAGTAGTCATTAAGCAATGAGATGAGGTAAGCACTATAGCAAATTTATCTAGAAAGTTTGGAAAACATTATCTTAATACCTAACATGCCAAGTCCATTCCATTAAATAGTCCTGTTAAATTCTAACAGTCACTAAGCATCAAGCAAATAGTACTAGGAAATGAGAAAACAAAGATGATGGAAAAGGTAATTGATTCCAGAATCAAAGGAACAGTTGTCACAATGAACAGCCATTCTAAATTTGATAATACAGTTCATGCTGTTAAATTCAACTTCATCTGCTTACACCTCTACCTACCTCCTTTCCCACAATGTATGTTAGAAGCCCTTAATTTTGTAATTCATGGAAGAGGTCAATGCTTATCCAACTCTGCAAAGAAGAACTTAGTATGTGCCAAGTGCATTGCCTGCATTTGAGAAAATTCTTATTCAGTTATGTCACTTTTTGTTTAACAAAATATTGATCATAGGTTGTTCTTTCTGTTTCAATATTCTGCCTGCAACAGGAGCAGGGAGAAGGCACTGTAATGCTCCAGGCAGTTGTCCCATTTTGAACATCAGCAATCTGTCTAACTAGTTTTGCTTGTTCCTAAGAGAGATTGTGTAAGAAAATAGTATTTAATTTTTTTCCACATTTCTGCCTTGTAAAAGTATTCAACTGTTGCAGCACAAATCATGACAAAATTTTGATGACATTTTACAATGTGAGTTCAAAATTGTGTGTATGAAGACATTATGCCATTCACAGATGCCTCAAGATTAGGTGTTAGAATATGTTCAAATGATTAATAGTGATGACAATCCAAATGAGTCCCCATATTTATTACACTCAAAATTTATCTTATATGTCTGAAATTAATTGCCTCTATTTTTCTGACCAATTTAGTTCCATTTTAAAAGGCAAAATACAGAAGTCTGTGACAAATTAGGGATCCTTAAGGTGAGAAATTCAAAGTGCTTACATTTGGAACATCATTCTCTCCAGTAACTGTATTGGAAACTGGGCCTCCCTCTTGAATACCCTACAGTAGATTTATGGAAATCATCCCATAAGAAGCAGTAACAAGTTTGGCAAAATTTCAAATGAGCTGTTGGCAATCTCTTTCAAATTTGTACCATTCATTACAGTTTATTTATTAAGACTACTTTTTTTTCTTTTAAAAATGGTTTTTCAAAATGCAAGGAATGCCTTTGAGCAACGAGTTCTGTGTGTTGGCATGGTGGTTCTTCACAGGTTTTCTTTGCATTATTAAGTTCCCAGGCAACCTCCTGGGACAATGGCTTCATTCAAAAGTCGGGTGTGGACAAAGGTTGACCTTTGTCACTTCCCAGCTTGTTGTTAGAATCTAGCTTCTTAAAGGTCATACTGTTTAAAGCTTCTGCAAAGTGAGTTGAATCCCAGATCTTTCTACCTTATCTTCATCTTCTTAGATTATCATCTCACTGATTTAATTGCGAGTTTTCTATAGCTTTAATGGATACACCCTTTCCCCAGTATCCTTACCAAACCTTTCGCTTCTCTTTCACAGTTGAACTCTGCAGGATGCATAGATGTGAGGAAATACATGTGACATGAAGCTCTATACAGATTTTTCCAAACACAGCCCTGCCTAGTCAAAAGGATAAAGTACAGGATATTACAGATATTTGAGAACAAACCTTAAATGCACTTGTCCTCAAAAAAGGTTTACTCTTCCCTTTTAAAGTCCCAGTGGACCATCTGTTTTCAGAAAGTTGGTATCTTCCTTGTTACACTGAACTGCAGTACAAATATCTCCCCCTTTATTTTGTTGCTAAAAGTGGCCAAAGACAGCAAATGTCTTACTGGTTTGCTTTATAACCTACATGTCCTACCCTCAGATCACTTCTAAGTGACTTCGTTGATGCAGCAGCTTTCACTATGACCACCAAGGTATCTTTGAAAGAAGCTAGCTGAGTGTCTAAAACTGTTCAAAGGACACTGCCCTCCACTGGAGTATGTACAGCCCTGTATACACTGCAGCTTTTAGAACTTCAGTTTAGGATAACAAATCAAGAGAGCAGCACATTCAGAAGTGAATTGGCAGTTTGGGAAAGGCACCACATAGGACTTCCCATGTTTTTATGTTTTCCTTAAATATGAAATCCTTCCCTGTTTTGATATACATGAAGGGATTTTGGTTTTTTTAAAAGCTCTACCATGAGGAAATGAGGAAATTCTGCTTTTGTTTGTGGGGAAGGCCAGAGAATCAGTGGGGCTGCAGAAGCAGCTGGGGAGCAAAATGTGCCAAAAACGTTCAAAGTGGGGCTTTGAGAGGATTGAAGGTATTGAATTGAGGGGAAATCTGATATATACATTGAGTAGTAGAGGTCCGGTATAGAGCAAAGCAGTTTTTGTGTGATAAATCTCATGAGTGATGAAGTTGCAGGGCTTAGAGTGGCTTTGAGAAGAATAGAAAGTAGGTTGGAGGCAGGAGGAAGCAATGTAAAAATTAAGGTCTATGGTCAGGAAAAACTGGAAGAAGGTTGTCTTGAATGGGTTAGAAGGGTTTGGGGGACTTGACCTGTGTGACAGAACTTTTCAGTTGCATGACTGAACTCTGAGACAAGCTGGGTCTGGAATCTTATTGTACAATTTGGTTTCTATATGTTTGTGCATCCCTATGTAATAAAGTGAAGCATAAAGTATTTGAACTTAATTAGTTTTCTTGGAGCAGTCTGGTCTCAGTAGTGCACAGCTCTGTGCAGGCTAATTAAGCCTTCTGATTGCTGCATTCTTTGCAGTGGGTGGGAGCCTTTTGTTTGATTTCCATGCCATTCCCATTGGCCTGAGCATGCCTCTTGCCAAGAGTAGCCATTCAGTTTTGTTACTCATCATTTATAATCTCCTCATGTCTTAGGCAACATAAAGCCTGGGTATTTTAACTGCATATTGAAAGCGAGTACCCAAGTCTTGTATGCCCAGAGCTCCAGATTAAATGAGATTTAGGACATTAAGTCAGTAAGAATAGTGGCGTAATATATAATGTTTGTATTTATTGTAGTCTGTTTTGCCCTGGCAGTCCGTTTTACCTACCAGCTTTTAGATTTAGTTTCTGACCATTAAATTCCTCTGAAGTTAATAGATAAAAACTAAAAGAAGTAGACTGCCATGTGTGGGTGTAAAATAACCAGTATATTACACAGTCTCCTGTATAAGGACATCTTACATTATCTTTGCCATTATATGTGTTAACAGAGCAATGATTTGGTGATGATACTAATGTACTAACCTCCAAAACTGCAAGAAAATTGCATTACTTTTTACCACTGATAAGTCCACCTGCACTGTGTTTATTCCCTCATCTGCACATGGAACAGTTTGAGTAGTAGTGCCCATTAAAAAAAAAAAAAAAAAAGAAAAGAAAAAGCCCCTTCCTGTGGAGGCTGCTGGAATATGTTGTGATTCATATTTAGTTTCTCTTCTGCAAGTTTTTGATGCTTTTGTCTTCTCACTGCATTTATCTTTAAGATCATTTTAATGTTGTTTTTATACATCCAGACACCTTTTCACTGGCATCATAGAACATCTCTTTAAGCTACATGAGACTGGAGAGAGTTTTCTCCCATTGCTGTTCTCCTGTATTTTGCCTTGGTCAGATTGGATGGCCCTTTGGACATGACAGATTTGGAGTGTGTTACGGACTTCAGCTGAAGGAAGTGAACCAAAGTAGGACCATCATATGCACAGCTTTACTCTAGATTTCCAAAACTGATCATTCGTTTCTTGCCATGATGCCCTGCATTCTGAGATAAAATGGTAATTGAAAGGAAGTAATCACAGGTAAAACTGGAAAAATGAGGGAGAAGGTCTTTTCTCATAGCAGCTACAAACTTGTGAATGTCACTGTTTCACATCCAAAAACCTGCTTAAAGGGAAAAACTTCATATTTATTAACGGTATGTGTAGTCACATTGGCATATATCATGCAAGCAAGTTTCATGATTCAGGATTTGGTAGAGGATATTAACAACATTTAACTGCACATCCCCTGAGGCAACCAGGTTAGAAGCATAAGGGAACTTTTAGTTAGGTGTAATGAAAAGGTGCTATGGCTCAAAACTAGAAGGGACAATTTCGGTCTAAGAAAACAGAAAATGTTTGTCAGCATGGTTGTCAGGAATATGTGGGATAACATATATGACAAATGCAAAAACATTTATTTGCAAGCCCAGTGATGTAATGTTCCACAAGTAATACTATTAGTTTTCTTTACTCACTGATCATCGCTGATCTCTGCGTTAGTGGTCAAGTGGGAGAACAGTTACCTTTTTATTATACGCATCAAATAATCATAACTTGATTTGGATGTTGTGTAGCATAATCTCTGGCTTTTAATTAACATTGCATGCCCAGGCCATTCAGTGAGGAACTGAGCATCTTTTTAAACTACTGCTGCAGGGAGTTTCCATAACTAGTGTTGCATTTATTTGATTTCAGAATTAAGTAATTAGATGATATTAAAAGGCTTTGTCATTATGAATCATGTATTGTCCAGAATTTTCGTAAGACAGGATCTTATATTAGTTGTATTATCTTGTTATGTTGTTCAGAGCTGTTCTTTCTTTATGATGAGTATAACTGCTAATTTATATGTTTAAGGTTGGGGTTTCTAAATTTTTTTTTTTTTTTAATAAAAACATGGTTAAAGATAAACAGGTGCACTTCTTATGGGCTCAAATAGAAGGTAGACGAATAATAATGAAACAAAGTGCAAGACTTCTGCTTAGAAAATGTTAATTGTCTGTTTGGTACCTAAGTCTTTCACTCATCTTCTGACAAGTTCATTAAGCGTATTTAAGCACTCCCTTTTGCTCACTGCTTGTTTCTGATTTCCCTGCTTCCTAAGGTTTTCTGCACTGGATTCCTGTCTCATTCTACTCCTACTGGAATTTCAGCTTATTCTTCAGATATCAGGATAGGGACTTGTGGCTAATCTTCAACTATTAACGCCTACTGTTATTCCCTTGTGAATAAGAAAGGGATGTAAACATAGTACATTTTTCTTAACTGTCTGTGCATCATACCTTGCCAGTTTCCTGCAATGTTCCCTACACGGTATCTTTCTTCCTTTATTACACTGAGTATCTTCATTCTTGTCCTTCAGAATTTTTCAAAACCCTCAGGTCATTAAGGTAACGTTTTGCCAGTAGCTACTTAGTGTTGATCCTGTTTCATCTCTCAATCTAGTACTTTAGCTTGTGTTGTGGTGTAAAAAAAAAGTCATAAAATCTGAGGCAAAAATATTTGTTTTCAGTGCCACTGTTGAGATTCTTTTCCTTAGTCCTATGTTTTCCTTAGAAGTATTGTTTTCAGTTCACAAATGAGTAGTAGAAAAATCAGAGTACACATTTCTAGATCACACGAGTGGCAGAAGTATACTTATTTTTCATTTAGAACATTTACATGCACATCTTTTATTGTAATCTCTTCTAGCTGCAAGTGTTCATCTATGATGGGGTTCTCGTGTGTAGCTGAGTTTCTGAAAAACAAGGAGTGTATAATCCATGCTGGTTTCTGAAATACTGGTTCATCAGTCATCTTCTAGGAGTACAGGAGTTGACTGTAGAGAGACAGGGGTATGACAGGATCTCTTTCTGTGGCATTTGCCATGAAAAAAAATAAAAAAGCTGGTTTATACTTACTGTCCATACTGTCCATTGCCTTCTGGGCAATGCCCTATTTAATTTCCAGAACAGATGTAATATAGTTTGTGCAATGCGCGTATCACTCTGACTCATCGCGTAAGCATCGAAGTTGCATTCTGCAAGGTTCCTGCAGAAAACTTGTTATGCAGTATAGAAACTGTGCCATGGATGTAAAACAAGAGATGACCTTTAAGCTATTTCCTTGTAATTTATATTTTCAAACATTTATAACTTTATTGCTCACAGCGTACACATTGTGTACGTATTCCCCTCTATATTTTTAAGAAATAGTAATTATGTCAGTCAAATGCACCTATAATATCTCCAGTCTCGATTCTGACTGAAATCTTAATGTTCAGCATAATTTGAGCAGCCAGAATACCCACACTGGTAAGTGGTAGAAGAAAAACTTTTTCCTTGAAATGTAATGCATACTGCTGTCACCTAAAACTTTTCCCCAAGTTTCTGTGGTATGTAGAGGTTTTCTTAATGTCGTAGTTCCATGTCATTATGTGAGAATGTCAGTAATTTTTTTTCTTATTTCTCATTTTTCAAAACAAAAATTAAATATAGTAATTTTGAAAAATGTTTCAAATTAGTAACACAAAATAGGGTTCTACTTGATTATGTCTTATTCTATGGGACTGTTATTATTTCAAGTAGGATATTGGGGCAGATATCTTTGCTCTAACTCCCTAAATCCTTTGTTTTCAGATAAGGATCTTTTTACCCTTCTTTCTTATTGTTGTTGGCTTCTAGGTGTATTTTTATGTGTTTTTGAATTAGCAAAAATAAAGCAACTAGGTTAAACCACATATAATTTAATTTCATCTGTCTTCTAAATGAGCCAAGCCATATTTTATGTAAGAATGACGGTTGTTTTTATTGGTTAGTATACTAGAATTGCTTGGAGTTTTGCCTGGAGTCCCATGAAAACATGTAATGTAGGTGTTTCACTTGAGAATTCAAAACTTACTATTTTAATGCCATAAGACCAGGGAAGGACAGAACAATTTCTAGAAATGTTTTCAGTGTAATTTGTTCAGTTGCATTATTTTCTTAAAAACCGAGTGCAAGTAAAAAATGCGTTCAGTTGACTGTGTTTTGAATATTAATTTCTCCATTTTGCATGGGTCAGGTAATAAGAAACAGGGAAATCTAACCCACGCTTTTGCTATTGTGCGCCAGAGAATATAAAGTATAGTTGAATTTCCATGGTTCGTTCAGTCTTTGGCTTCCTTGCTGAGATTTCTTAAAGACAGATAATGTGGTTTGAAAGGGTTCACCTCACTTGTGTGGGACTTTGTTTTATGTAAGCTGTGAAATAACCGTCAGATAATTAAAATTTCCAGTTCAGTCTTGTCTCAGAACTAGGAGGATATCCCTAAAGTCATTTTTATTTTCTTCTTCCTCTGCTTCAAATGACACAACAAAAGTTTATCAATGAGAAGTTTACTTACTGGATTCAGCAATTCTGAGAACTTTGGCTGTAGATGAATGTTTTGTTTTACCTGCTTCTAACAATATGAAGCCTTTTGAGCAGCTGTCTCATTTGTTTCTTCCATCCTCTGCGTCATCTAGGGAAAAAACTTATGAATGAAAAGTGATCAGATAGGAGATGTCAGGGGAGAGGTTATATATGTCAAAAATTTAAAATAAAAATCTAATGTTGGTCTGGCATTAAAATTTTCTGGTTGGGCAGCATAATTCTAACTGGGAATATTGATAGCAGTGGCTAAAATCTCTAGGCCTGAGTCAATAGTAATCTGTATTGCATTCTGTCAGGTATCAATCATGATACTTGCCAGGCCTCATACTCCCAGTTATAGCATACTGTGATCATATGATTTGTAGAAGGTATAGGGTGTTTTTATTTCAGTTAGAGTTTTAGGACTTCATTATTCCTTGTATCCAAATCAGATAAGTAACATGTATATTCTTTCAAAAATGTTAGTGAATTCAGCATGCAGCATATGTGCCAGATTGGTAATATATTGAAATAAAAATGATCAACAAAGCAAGTTGAAAATGCCACGATAAAGCATCATTTATTCCAGAAATTGGAGTCTGTGTCTTTGTCCTCTAGAGGTGTCTCAGAGAGTCAAATTGATGTCTTGCATGTACTGCTAACTGATTGTGTGGAAATTTTTTTAAGTTCACTTTTTCTTTATTCTTCTGTCTTTTTTACCCATCTTCCTCCATTGTAGCAAATTAGACGGCCGGATGAAAGCAAAGGAGTTGCTAGTAGAGTTGGATCCCTCAAAGTAAATATGTTTCTAACATTTATTTTGCAAGTTTTCTTCTATAGCCTACACTTTTCCTTTTGAAGGGGGAGG
>JAOEHY010013068.1:0-22758 GCA_025447955.1 Psilopsiagon aurifrons | reverse complement strand
TGACATCAACTGCTCTACCCCTGTCCATCAGTTCCGTAGCCCCATCATAGAAGGCCACCAGATTGGTCAGGCAGGATGTCCCCTTAGTGAAGCCATGTTGTCTGTCACCAAGCACCTTGTTGTTTTTCATGTGCCTTAGCATGCCTTCCAGGACAAACTGCTCCCAGATTTTGCCAGGGACAGAGGTGAGGCTGACTGGTTGGTCTGTAGTTCCCTGGCTCATCCATTTTCCCCTTCTTGAAAATGGGGGTTATATTTCCCTTTTTCCAGTCATCCAGGAACTTCACCTGACTGCCATGATTATTCAAATATGTTGAACAGTGGCTTAGCAACTTCATGCACCAGCTCCTTCAGGACCTGCGGATGAATTCCATCAGGTCCCAGTGGCCCTTCTTTTAAATGTAATTTAATTTCAGAGACAAGGAAAGTAAGATTTATTTGCTCCAACTACATATCTCTCTACAATGTAGGTGTCTACATTTGGGCTATCCACATTTACACCCTATGGTACTTTCAAAGTCAGTGGGATAAAAAGTGACGTAGAGAAGTCTACACCAGGTAAAATGAGTATGATTATGACCTTACTGAAAGAAATGTTGCCAGTCTTCTAAGTCATATGTGATTGTATTTCTTGTTTCTCTTCTACCAGATGCCCACATATGTGCCTTTTCTTTTCTTTACTGCCCTTTCTCTGTAGTTAATGGAGATAATTTAGCTGCCTTCCATACATTCTTGACTGTCTCTCCTACCAACAAGTGTGTTCTAGCTCACAACTGAAATAAATGACTGATTTAAATAACTTAGAAAGTATATGATGTTAATTGTAGTGCTGACTTCTAGCTAAGCTAAGAAAAAAAACACTTTCTGAACATATGTTACTTGAGTGTTTGAATCATTTGCAGTAGCTCCAGGCGTAAACCCAGTACTGCAACAAATGGCAAGGACCTCTGCTGATCACACTAATGATTTTTACTATGTAAAATTGCATCATAATTTGGGATTCAATTGCTGTAAGTTCTTCCCATGTTTATCACAGTTTCAAAGTTACTCTGAATTTTCGCTAATCTTTCCTGTAGTGACATACACTGGGAAGGATCTAGTATGAGGAGTGCAAAAGACTATTTCTAGCAGCAAAATAGAAAGATCAAAGTCTTAAATTGTTGTTTCCATTAAACTTCCTAATGCTAACTCAATTAGTTCATAACATCAAATTCAAATATTAATGCACTTGTGGATTTAGTTTGGCCTGAATAGTAAAAAGAGACCATTACTTTCCATGATGTGGCTACAGATGGGCAATCATTTTTAATGAATAATTTATTTGATGAATTTTTTCCTTTTCTCTGGTCATGAAGACTTCATAATCTTCTCAAAGTTAACAGGAAAGAGTGAGCAATAGAAAATTTGTAATCTATTTTTCTTTGCACTCTAAAAAGACTGTGACTCAGCTGATATTTTAGTATTTCTGGTTTGAACAAATTTTGAGTAGAACTTTACATTGCACATTATGAGGGAATAGTTTGTGGAAAAAACATTTGTACACAATTCGCAATTTACATTAAGATCCTTCCCAGTTCTGTTGCAGCAATGCTTCAACATGAGAAATACCTAGTTAGAGGAAATGGTTTTGTTTTTTAGAAAATGAAAAAAAATTCAATTATATTACATTTTAATACAATTATAATACTTTCCCAGTTACTAACAATAGACATAAAGCTGATAATTGTAAGCAGTCATCTGATTCCTGTTATAACATAAAATGAGCTGTTTTCTTCCATTCCTTCCAATGAATATGGAGAGTTCTGTTTGCAAAGCTTATCAGAAAAAAATAGTACAAAGTCACAGAAATTCGACATCAGGCTTCTGAAAACTATTTTATCATGGAAGTGAAACAGTGAATGGTACTTAACAATGAATATTACTCAATGCAAATTCTGTAACTACTCTTAATCTACCCTATGCTATTGCCTTACAGAGAACTGTATAGAGAACTAAAGTTCATACAGAATATTCACAGGAGCCCCCAAGTTAATTTCTAATCTGCAGTTCTGAGAACTAGATTACATGACAAAAAATGACAGTGCATATATCAGTATTCTGCAAGTGCTGATTCTCAGTAGGAACCTACTGACACATTTCTGGACACTTAAATGAAATCACAAAGTGTTAATAAGTAGAGGAGGGTCACAAAAACATAGAATCACTGCATGGTTTGGGTTGGAAGGGTCATTAGAAACAATATAATTTTAAACCTTCTGCCATTGGCAGGGACACCTTCCACTAGACCAGATTGTTCAAAGCCCCATTAAACCTGGCTTTAAACACTGTCAGAGATGGGGCAGACACAGCTTCTCTGGGCACCCTGTACCAGCGTTTCACTACCCTCACAGTAAAGAATTTCTTCCCAATATCTAATCTAAATCTCCTCTCTTTCACTTTAAAGCCATTCCCCCTTGTCCTATCCCTACATGCTCTTGTAAAAATTGCCTCTCCAGCTTTCTTGTAGGCTTCCTTTAAGTACTGGAAGGCTGCTAGAAGGTTCAGTCAGAGAATGCCATTGTTATGATGTGCAGGCTTTTCTAGCAACTAAACAGACCTATAGAGAAAAACAAATGTGAAAGATAGCTAACAAAAAGATTTATGCAACATCATAGCATATTCAGAATTTCTCACCTTTCACAAAACAAAAAAAAAACCCACAAGCTGAAAACATTTGATATATCTATCTGAATTGCAACAGAAAAAACATTCACTAATTTCTCTGCCTTCAGTTAAAGCTATTGAAAAGTATTCTTCTCATCTCTCTGTAAACTGCTATTTTCTGGTACTGTTAGATTGCAATCAATGGGATTGATACCAACATCACTCCAATATTCAAACTCACATTCATTTACAGGCACAAATTTTCTATTTCGTGTTTTATGAGCCCAGTAGGCAATGTATACAGTGTTGACTAATCAGCTGTTGAATTGCTGCTCCCACATTACAAATTGAATTACACCTATTCAAATTAAAAATTACTTCCATGAGTAACTGCCTTCATGACACCTATTTTTCAAGAGCAGGGAGGTCACATTTCAAGGACATGGAGTGGCTACTTCCTGCTATGCCAGCAATCTGGCAGGCAGTCAAATGCTCGCTACTGCTATCTTTACATATTTTTAGTTTCTTTTCTTACAGGCCCCTGGATTCTGTGAAATACATAGAATAGGACTGTATTCCTTTCCATCTTCTAGAATGGTCAACAGAATTTACTGACGATATAAAGAGTCACATGTGCATATACACGCTGATACACATAACCAAATACACATCCACAGATACATTACCATATTTTCCATATTTTTTTCCCCTAAAAATTATATCTGGTCTCAAATTGAGGCACGAAATTGAATGTCACCTGAAACTGAATCTGGCAATGGGAAGGAAAGGCAACCAGAAGGATCCATACAGGTACATTGACAGCAAATAGAAAATTAGGGAAAGTATGAGTAGTAGAAGAGTATGTCAGAAGAGAAGGCTCAGGGTGGTCTTCTCAGTGTATACTTGGTGGGTGTAAGGAGGACTGATCTGGACACTTTTCAGTGGTGTTCAGCGGCAGGACAAGAGGCAATGGACACAAACTGATAACAGGAAATTCTATTTAAACATGAGAAGAAACTTTTTTTTGGAGACTTCAACCTTGGAGTTGATCAAACCCAGCTGCATTCCATCCTAGCAACTTGATCTTGTTGACTCTGCTTTGAGCAGAGGGGGTTGGACTGGATGGTCTTCAGAGAATCCTAAACTAAATCATTTCCTAATTCTGTAATGCAGTGAAGGAATTAGAAATTTAATTCAGGGAATTGCTACGGCCACCAGCAGTATAATTTCCCTGCCTTGACTACTCTGCCATATTAAGTGCATCAGAGTAAAAGAATCATACATCTTGAAAAATTAAGTCTCTAGTACATACATACATACACATGAATGTGTATTTCTTTCTGTATGTTAAAATGAGTAATCATCTGAAAAAAAGCCCTAACAACACTCCAAGTACAAAACTTTCTAAAGTTTAGATTTTTTCCTGACTTATGACTATCAGGACTTTAAGATATGATTAAATAAATCAGTGTAATACACAATTATATTTTGAAATTAAGAATTTTCTGTATTTCTGTATTGTTGCAATTTTCTCAAAGCTCTCACAATATTATTTTTCTATTTTAACTCAAGGCTATTTTTTTACCCTTGTTAATCAAATACCTCCTGATCTAAAGTAGCAATCCTAACTGTCATTTTTAAACCTAACTGCATTATTTTAATGGGCTTGAATATATAGAAGCTTTGGTAATTTAGCCTAATTGTCTCAGGCTTGGTTAGGAGTAAAGAAAAGAAAAGAAAACAAAGCACACTTTTAGATGTTGTTGCGTTGCCTCAAGAAGAAACAATAAAGAGAGATCGAGTTTATGTGCAGTCTTGTTGCAACCGAGTATGTTAATTACTTTTTCTCAAAACAATTCGATGTTACTAGGAAACAGAGAGACAAAGGCCATAGTTGGTAATGAAAGAAGGATGACTTATCAGAAGTGACTAATAATGCTTGAGTTGCCAAAGTAACCAGATTGTCTCCTAAAAATGTATGCTTTGACATTCACTTATCAATGCTACTGAAATGCAACTCTTATCATAGCAAATTTCATTTCCGTTTAAGTGATGAATATGCAGATTCTTCCATTATTTGAATGTCTCTTTTTTTTTTTTATCATGCATGCAGGAAAAGAAATGCTTCTTGTGGGCTTATTTCACTCCCTGAAAGAGATAGGCAGTGGCTTCACTTTCTTGCAGTTTCACTTTTGGGCCTTGAGTGATTATGCAGTAGTTTCACTTTGGATTAAGAGGCAACAGCTCTCCTTGCTTTACCAAATTATTTTCGTTATGTTGCCATATATTACATTTCCTCTTTTAGCCACAAAAAGCTACTTACATATGACAAAATATACTGAATGTGCTATTTCCTAGAGAATCACAGAATTTTGTTTCAGATATGCTTCATGCCTGCTTTGCTGTAAAATCTCAAAAAGCCCCCATTGGGTTTGAGTCACAAAAGCCTTACATCTTTAGTTGCCATTTTCATCCCTGCAGTACAGACAAATGTACATGTTTCTTAGCTTTCTCCTATACTAGTATAGAAATCTTCTGGAATAAACTGACAAGGAAGCTGTGAATGCTCCATCTCTGGCAGTGCTGGACAGGGCCTCGAGCAACCTGGTCTAGTGGGAGGTGTCCCTGACCATGGCAAGGGGTTGGAACTGGCTGATCTTAAGGTCCTTTTCAGCTCAAACTATTCTATGATTCCATGACTCTCTGTTCTGTATGTTAACATGACAGCTACATGACTGTACACAGGACAGCAAAAAGGGAAAATGCCTCTTATGGGTGCTTTGAAGCAAGACCATGCTACAAGGAATGTCCTGGCAACACTGTTGATATTTCATTTATTAAACTTTATATGCAGCTGGTCAGCAGATTTCAGACCAGTCAGTGCAGCAGTTTTTGTGCAGGGATTCATGGAGTAGGAGAGAGACCATGGGTCTGTACAGCAAATATAAATGTGTAATATTAAAGAAACATGAGACAGGAATCGAAATAGAAGGGCAGGAATCTCATGTTCAGTGCTTGACATTTGACAGAAATGAATTCCACAAAGCCAACTACTTTGATTTGCTAAGGGTTTTTCTTGTCACATATGTAAATGATTACCAATTGAAAGACAGAGCAAAATCAAATCCTACTTCCTTGGTTGATAAGAAACAAAAGTATGAGTTTCTCACCTTTGAATATTGTCTGTATAATTTTCACCAAAACAGGCATACAATATAATCCTGGCAATAAGTGATTTCTGATATTTCAGAGCAGGAAATCAAAATGTTTCTCAGTTGCTAAATAATACAGACTGCTCTCAATACAAGGTGTTTGAACAATATAAACAGATCTCATTGGAAATTCAACCAATTAGTTATGAAATTGAACAAGAACAACATTTGAAATTCCAGATAACATTTTTTGGTTAAATAATATTTGCCTATGTGCAGTGTGTAGTCTGTCTAATGTAAGAAGATTTACCTCTTCTAATTTCAGACATTTAAAATTTTAAAATTTTAAATTTGAGTGTTAGGATATGTACAATAATGAAGAAAAAAAAGACTTCACTAGAACAAAATTTGTTTAACCCATACAGATACCTATTTCAGGATGAGAGGAATGCTCTCTGGAAATACCCCTTCCTTGACCCTAAAGGGAAGCTGAGAGCTCATGCTCAGGCACTGAAGTTGCAGTCACTTAAAAGACATGTAAAGCTATCCATAGTGACTGCAAGAGATACAAAAGACTATTCAAACTACTGACACTTGATATGCATGTACAAGCATCAAGTTGAAACATTCTATAGTGTGAGACTATAACAGAAAGTAAACATTAATCCTGAGGAACATAACAAATCTTTCTGGAAAAGAAAAAAAAATGTATTTGAACACAATTTAAATTATAAATGGCTAAATATTTTGCGAGCCTGCTTAAAAGAGCGTTATCAAAATATATTACCCCCTAAGAAATCTGACAGTTTCTGAAGCCTTTAATCTGAGTATGATCTACAAGCCACATTGCTTCATTATCACTTTGGCATAGTTCTGCCGAATGTAGTGTCAATGGGTCTGTTTAGGGAACACACTACTCAGTGTCGTAGTGTGGCCAAAACTAGCTTTCCTCAGTCATTGCTTGTTTAATTAAATTTAAGAAAGTTACCCTGAAGGCTAAAATTAAACTTGCAAGTCAGACTCTATCTTCATAAGAAATCATGAACAGACTAAAGGTTGCAACAGAAACTGGCCTAGACAGGAGCTCAGATCTTCAGATGCTGATATACTACCAGTAGTAAATATTCAGTCAAGTGTTAGTAAAATTCTCAGGTTTTCCATTCATCACCATTTCATGTATCAATATTTCTAGGTTTTGGACTGAAACATATGAACACAGATAATTTAAAGGCAAGTACTGAACATTCTCCCCTCTGCCCAGCCATCCCCAAAGGCTACATGCTATAAAATCTAATAAATTTCTTTACTTTTTTTTATTATAGGTCAGACCCAACTAGAACATTTTTTCTAAAAAAGTTATTACAGTCTTACAAACTTCAATCTTCCTGTTGAATTGTTCATTCTAATGTTTTCCACGTAAGCTACTGGTCATGAATGCAACAGAATCCAGGAGATTTTGACTTCCATAAGTGATAAGTGTTGTCAAATCTGAAAATCCTGGCTGTGACTCACAATAGGCACCAGAGCAGACCACTTGAAACGGCAAAGCTGATTAGTCTGGAGGTATTAGCCTACTGAAATTTTTTAGGAAAGCTATTCTACCTGACATTGAGGGAACTCTGTTGCCTCAAGGGACCTAATATCACCCTTTCACGGGCAGCCGAAAATTTCACTTACAGTGCTTGCAAAGAATGGATTACAGGAATGTTTACATATATTATGGATTGCAGACTTTAAAACAAGTGGATTATAAAACTACCGCATCAAGATGTCTCATCTAGAACAAAAATGAATGCAAATGTAAAGAGAAAATGGTCTGGGGATAATCTGTGCCTTCTTCAGGCTACCACATAATGTCCAAGTTTAATATTTACGGCATTAAGTATATTTCTGAATTAAAATACTTATTGAAAAGGAGTTTTATAATACTAGAAGGGATGAAAGAGAACAGGATTAGGATTATGCAAGGAATATATGCAGACAACAAGAGTGACTATTATGAAAATTTTGTACTCACTTCATTTTATTGCTGTTGCTGTGAGTAACACAGTGAGTGAAGAATATTAGTATTTTTAAAGGGAGTAAGCAGTAAAGCAGATTCTGCCTGAATAGTACTAATCTCTCACTGTAAGGCTTTATATGTCTAACCATATAGACTGGTATTATGAATACAAAACTTACTTACAATCTTTCTTTTTATGACATGTCTTACACTGTTGTTCTAAAATAATAATGGCTCTGTAAAGTACCCAGCAGAACAAGCGTGGCCAATTCTTAAACACACAGTGAGAAGTACACATTGTATTCTTTTCCAAAGAATTAGCTTACATAAGGCAAATGGGACCACGGGAAGAGAAAGAGACTAAGTGGCTTGCTCAAAGAGAGTGACAAGTCAAAGGCAAAAACTGAATCCAGGTCTCTCCAGTCTGAGGTCCCTTTACTCAAGTTATTTAGCTCCATGTTATCATATGGCCTATTTGAAGCCTCTCATTTTCCCATAATAGTGATCATGTATTATTTAATGATGAGTAAAAATGTTATTGTACTTGCTCTTAAGCCATATCACTGCATGTTACCACTAAGAGAAGCCAAACCAAACCAGACTTTAACATACAGTCTTCAGCACACAGTAACAAATGTGTTATTCCTGTCTGCTTCACATCCCTAATTATCTGGGCTGAAATTTTCCGCTGCCTTGGGAATTTGTTTAAAAGAAATACTCAAATAGATAAAAAGTCTGTCCATTTGAATACAAATTCAAAGTTACACCCCAAGTCATAACTACACTACTTAGTTCTTACCAACACATAGCTCACATAAATTCTGCCACAAAAAAAAAAAAAAAAAAAATCATAGCAGATTTTAAATATCACTGATTTATAAGGGCAAAGGTTTGGAAGCTCTACTCAATCACAAGTCTACCCTGAAGTGAGACCATGGTTTACTGTCTTCTGCAGAATGAAGAATGGCATGCAGTCTGGACAAGATCTCTCTCAAAACAAAATACACAGCTGTCAACCATCTTCCACTTCTTGATTTGTCTGATATCATTGAAAGATTTTTGTGCAATTTGCTCCTGAATTTCCATTCCAGTGCTTCAATGGCCTTAAATGTTAAAAAGTTTCTGATGGCATATGCCTTTTTTTTTTTTTTTTTTTTTTGTAATATACATCTGGAGAACTTTTAGGTTTTGGTGTTTTCATATATACTTTTTTCATGTTCCAAGACTTTCTCTTAACTGAAAAACTCTAGTTTCCTCCATCTTTTCTCTGAGTAACATTATATTCCCTCATAATTCTTATTAACCTGGCTTTACTTTTTGCAATTGTTTTTTTCTCAGTTGTGTACAAACCTGGACAATCTGCAACACAGCATGGAGTATATTTATGTATCTTTCTGAAAATGCTTCTGCCTATCCATCCCATTATATACTTTGTGGGGTTTCAGCAAAGTCACACTATCTGTGACTTCTCTCAGTTTGTAATGCCTTATGGCCATAAAATGATTTTTCTTTAAAATGTTAAACAATAAACCATTCCCTACCCTGTACTTTTACTGCTATTTCTCCCCAATTTTCCTTTTTTTTTTTTTTTGTTTTAATTTGCATTCACCATATTTTCTTCCCAATGGTTTCTCCAACATACCGGAATCTTTAATGTTGCAGATTCAACCACGAGCAGGTTAGTATCATTGAAAATTGAATAAACATTGTTCTAGAGTCTCATCCAAATCAATACCATGAATATGAATTAACATCAGATACAGAAGAGATCCTGCAGAACCCTTCCAACATATTCATCTAAACCAGCACTGAAGCACTGATTTTGAGAAAGACTTTCCAATCAAGGTTATGTATAGCCTGATCACAGAGTTGATGACCAGTAAATATACAAAAACTAGGTAAAACCTCAGAATGGATTTCATGTCACACAGAATGTATTACAAATTTATAATTGCATGAAGTTTGATAGAACTGCTATACATGTGCTAAAAGAACATGAACAGAGAATCTTATTCAAAACAGCAGTCACTCTTACAGCGCGAAAAATTATCTTCCAAGACTCTCTTATTAGCAACATCATGCATTATACAACAGTGCTGCTTGTTCAAACTGTTTTTCTGATAAGAAACACTGCATTTTAAAAAGCAACCTCTATTTTAATATTTAATACCTCAGCATATCTAGATCTCCAAAAGTGGCATGTTATTTAGGCAAGTAGTTCACTTTGTGTAATGTTAAAAGCATTTCTGGCATTTTATGTTATCTGCATTTTAATGACTGTATTTTCCTAACATTAGAATTGGATTAATATATTTTCTTAAGTAGTCTGCTGAATGCTGAAAGAATAAATCTGACATGGTTATTCATACCTTGCATATAACGTAGAGACTTAAACATCAGCTTGCTTTTCTTACTTTTGAAAGGAAATGGGTTTGCTTCAAAGCTCACTATATACAAAGCTCATCCCAGTTATGCCTGGGCACCAAGGGAAAAAAACACAATCGTTACTTTCAAACTTCCTTAAACTAGACTGTCAAACGCTAAGTCACCATTGCTCTCACTGGCATTTAAATGCAGCAATGAAGGAGCCATATCAATTCTTCAAAATTGCATGTGGTCTAAAATTTGTAGAAAAGAAGCTCTCAGAGCTGTGTGGTTAAGTGTCAGGAATACTTTCAATAGCACTAAAATGAAGACCAACACTTTATTTTATCCTCATCCCTAACGAAAGTTACTTCATTGTCTACATTTCCATCTTTGTAGAAAATATGCACTTATGTATGCATTCTTAGAAAAGTTTGGGGTTTTTTTCTGAGGTTTTTGTTTGTTCCTAGTAAGAACTGAAAATGTTTTATTGATTATAAAACAGCAAAAATGACCATTCATAATATTCCTGAGGTAAAACAGGAATTAGGGGATTATAATCAAATATTGTGTACTGTATTTCTGTGGTTTTCCCATTTTGGTGTATTTTTTTTTTTCTCCTTATATTTGGTGTACTGCATTCTAAAAAGCAGACTTCACTCTAACCTGCAAATGGCCTTGTATTTTATCAGCCTTTTTCTCTTTTTACCCTCCAGTAAGAAATAAAAAAGAAAGAAGTGTATAAAACAGAGATCAAATTTTCCACCATTTCTTGAGACAAATGAAAGTCAAAACATCTCCAATCATTTACAGCAATTAGAAAGTCAGAGAACTTGTAAGAAATAGCTCTTAATGACAAAAGATGCAACAAAAAAAAAAAAACAAACAAAAAAAAAAACAAGAGAAAAATAAGGATGATTTTGCCAGAACCAAACCAGTAGTAAGAAATTCCCTGACACTTTTTGCAATTTAGGAAGATCATGCTGTCTTCCCACTTTAGAATCATAAAATCATAGAATAGTTGGGGTTGGAAAGGATCTTAAGATCATCTAGTTCCAATCCCCTGCCGTGGGCAGGTACACCTTACACTAAACTATGCCACCCAAGGCTCTGTCCAACCTGGCCTTGAACACCACCAGGGATGAAGTATTCACAACTTCCCTGGGCAACCCATTCTAGTGCCTCACCACCCTTACATTAAAGAATTTCTTCCTCATATCCAATCTAAACTTCCCCTGTTTAAGTTTGAACACATTACCCCATGTCCTATCACTACAGTCCCTAATGAAGAGTCCCCCCCCCCACAGCATCATTGGCTGAGTTCCTACATTTGTTAGAGATTAGTGTGGAGCTTTGACATAAAAGATGCTAGAATGGTCCATATGACCTAATCACATTATAAACTATGCACATTCATTCATTCACCATTTAGACACCATAGCTGTGGGACTACAGTGAACTGCATCTGATATTAGAAAATCACATACCAGTATTTTTTTCATTAACTTTACACTCTGTACTGCAAATATTGTCAGTGTTTAATGGGAAACAAATGCTTCGCTGAGAGTGCTATATTAAGCTATTCCCTAAATAAAAACTAAACTAGACTAGGTAACAGTGGCAATAAAAAACATGCAAAATTGTTTCAAAATCCAGCCTCAGAGACTTAGTCAATACCTAAGAATTCAAACACAGATCTGCTTGCCTCTTCCTCCTCTGAGACCACATGAATATACACATTTACTCCAGAAAAAGAAGATAAAATCTTCCCTGCCCTTGGTATGCAACATGATAATAGATGTGTACCATTAAAGGCCGAAACCAAAAGCCTGATTGTCCTAATATTCTGTAATCCATATAATTCAGGTTTTTCAAACATATTTATTACCGGACCCAGAGATCTGCGTTCTGCTGTTCTGCTCCCTTCTTACAATGTACGCACAACAATAAAACTAGTCTGTTTTTATACAACTACAAAAAAAGTTCCCCTTTCCTCTGTAGCTACAGTTACAGCTCGCTATGTAAGGGATGTAAGAGACAAACTGTGTAGTGTGATGCATGAATGGCAAGATCAGTTATAGCACCTATCCTTGGAGTGATAAGTGAATGTTCCTTGCAGGCATACTGCAGGCTCTTTGAAAATGTTGTCCCCCATTACAGTGAATAGAGGCTTGATATTAGTGGTTATTATATATTGATTTCCTTTTAGAAGCAATGGTTCCTTCACCCACATGATCTGTTATTCTCATGCACGCTGACATTTCTAATGCAATATCTTTAAATAAAGTACAGTAGCCTATTTGTCCTACTCACTGGAATTTCTCTCTGGAAACAATGGCAAGTATCTCAAAGGATTTCATAAATTTCATCAAAATCACCTACATCGAATTCTAAGAAAAGCATCTGTAATTTGCTGTTTTCGAAACTGCCACAGAAACTGCTTCATTATCTTGACTCAGTAGTGTAAAGAAACTCCCGTAACAGAAAGCAACTATTTTTCACACTAGTAGCACCACTATAATTAACCCCCTACTGAGCTGTCCTTAGCCCAGGGCTCAGTCAAGAAATTATATTTGGAAAGCAGCTTTTGATTAGGATAAACTTCAAAATTCATTATGCAGATCTCCTAACTAGTGTGGATAATTCAAAGTCCTTTTTACAAGTTATTTAATGAGACAATAAGAATCCATGGGACAGGATATTTGAAGTTCCTACTAATATACATGTACTATACTATATTATATATATAGTATATGCTATCATTCCTTAAAACTAAAAATAAAAAAGAGAGACTTTCTGCCTGTGACAGATTTGCTAAAAACTCCCTCAAGAACATATAAATTAGTATTAATATGGAGCAAATCTCAAGTGATTCAGAAAACAGGGCTTAGTTCTGCATCTCAAAAACTGTGACTACTACTGTGAAGCATACCCTCTTGGAGCAATTTCTGAGGCAACATGCATAGGCTTGTGCTGATTCATCCCTCAGAAAAGGCCAAGACTTCTTTATTATCACCTTGAATAACTCATCTTGGTTATTCAAGGTGTAGTTGTGGAGAGAAAAAGATTTTTTTAATTCCTTATCAAGACTGGTTCCCTTTCCACTCTGCAGTGAACATTTCTGGTTTTAAGTACTCCTTCCTTATATCCATCCCATAGTCCTGACATTCATATGGGCATAGGAAGACAGCCCTCTGGAAGGGCACAGAAGTGGTGGCTGCTTTGCTGATCAAGTATTTGACACAGAGGATTCCCTGCTGCCACAACCAGGAGTATCATGTTAGTCCATGAGGACCTATACTGCTTGGCTTCTTCCCACCAGCAATGTTCCCACAGCCACTGTGTTCCTCTTAAAACAACACTTGCAAGTCCAAACCCTTGGGTAGAATGGAAGGGGGTCTTTTTTCTTCATGGTAGGTGGTGTTCATGCCTAAAAGTTTGATATCAAGTTGTTGCACTGCAGCAGACCCTGTGTGAGAGATGAAGAGTCTCTCAGGCAGGTTTGGCAGCTCTGTTTTGAACATTCATGTTGTTCCTACCACAGCGATAATAGTGCAAAGCAGATGGGGGGCCCTATATTGGTGGGTTTATGCAAATTTATGCAAATCAAGATTTAAAAGTACAGCCTGAGGGTTAGAAAGGTCTTGCTGCCAGGAAAACGAATCTCCTGCCAGGAAGTATGAAGCTCCATATAAAGCCTGGAAATTTTGAAGAAAGACTAACCCAGGCAAAAACATACTCAGAAAAAGAACCCTGACATATGGCAATTCCAGTAGTGGCAGGTATGGAAATAATGGAGTTAGGAGTGGCATGTAGCAGCCACTGTGCCCATGGGCACGTTGCATACAGCAACACTGTCTGTTCCAGAAAGTGGATGTCAAAGCTCAAGAAAGCACAGAACCTGTATGTGCTAAGGCTGTCCTATGATTCTATGAATGCCTGTAAGTGAAGAGAGCTCAACAGGCAGTTATCCGTAGGCAGTGCTGTCCCCACTGCTGGAGGACAGCTCTGGGCAGGTCTAATCTGCTGACTCTTGTGTGGCCAGAATCTTCAAGCAGATATGATGAAGTCATTTCTGTTCAAAAATATTTTTTTCTTTTATCTCAGATAGTAAATGGATGCTGGAATGAATGGTTTGATTTTCACATAATCCTGACTGAGATTCCATCCAACCTGGAAACACGGCAAAGAGTACACCAAGGAATTATTTAGATACTCTCTATCCCTGCAAAAGGAGCATAAAACTTCAATGACAACAGCAACAAAATCAAAGAGGTGCTAAAACTCCCTGGCCAAGTGTCTCTCCAAGTCTGTCTTCCTTTTATTGCTCTTCACTGAATCAGAGAATAATAAAATGGTTTGGGTTGGAAAGTACCTTAAAGATCATCCAGTTCCAACCCCCCTGCCATGGTCAGAGATATCTTCCACTAGACCAGGTTGCTCAAAGCCCCATCCAACCTGGCCTTGAACACTGCCAGGGACAGGGCAGCCACAGATTCTCTGGGCAACCTGTGCCAGTCTTCACCTGATTCCTTGTGCTCCAAAAAAAACTCTGGTGAAAATGCATTTACATGGTTTTGTCTGTCACTACTACTGGACCACCTTCCTTACAATCTTCATATGGTTGTCTTACAAGCATGCAGGCTTGCATGGTGCCTTTCGCCTCCTCCCACCATGAGCCAGAGGAGCACTAACATCATGGCCAAGTAAGTGGCCTGTTCTCATCCTGCTTGAAACAGGTCTGCTCTAACCCCATTTAGGAGGCCATGAGAAGTTTTACATATGCAGATGATTCATTTCCCACTTATGTGATATATTATGGTTATTCCGGAAACAACCAAGGACATTGAATGTGAAAGTCACTATAATTCTACTGTGCGAGCGCCATAACTTTATACTGCGAAGCTAACTTCAAAAATATGATTGGAGTATTATGTTTCTGTGTTATTTTCTTACTGGAACACAATAAATTCTTGTCAAGCCTGCTAAAATTGGATGATTTTTTTCAGCTAAAGCTTAAATCAATCTGACTTATGCAAAATTTAAGAGGGATAAGAAAGGTGCCCTTTGCCATATCTCACTGGTACCCCATATACCTTGAGATCAATGTGCCTTTCAATATTCATCATGATGGGCTTTATTCTAAATTCCCATAGGTGCACCTATGATTTTTCATGTGCAGTCAGTGGAAGTGAGAGCAGGCAGAGTGTTGTTCCAGGTACATTCAGCTTAGAAAATGAAATTAGAGAAGATTTGTCCGTTACCATTTTAAGATGCACACTTTTTAAGCAGCTATTTTTGGTTCCGAGCATTTCTGTGCTCAGGCAATTGTCCTCCCTTGGCCATTAGTCTTCATTTCATCAGGTGTCCTGTCATTTGGTACCTTCCTGTGGCTTTGTTAGCCTCACAAGGTTTGATGGGCTTTTATAGGTGGAAAGGTCTTATCATGTCTTCAAAATATGAAATCCACATCTGCTAGCTATGGGGAGGGAGGTCTAGACAAAATGGATAGCTGTTATTGCATGGAGAAACTTTATGCCTCCAAACCATGACTGAAAAATCATCTGATGTGCAGTGTGCACAGTCTCACAGTCTGTACCTGAAATTCGAATTAACCAAGGAATAATATGTCATTAATGTATATGATGACATGGTGTCAGATCAATAAAAATTAATTGCAAGTAGAAAATAAGGTCCTCTTATTTCACCTGGAAAGCTTGCTTATCATCTTTCGAAACAAACAAACAAACAAACAAAAACAGGAAAAAAAAAAAGAAAGAAAAAATCTAAAGCTCTATCTGCTTTCTGTATGCTTTACATTTTCTGAAAGTTTTTTTCCAAGGATGATGAGGGACAAGATCCTTGTTAAAGAACACTTTGAATCTCATCCAACAAAGATGACAATAAATCTTCAAACCATTTCTGACCATATGTCACAACTCTTGAAGGCAAATGAAGTATTTTACAGCTTTTAAATAATCTTTGGCAATGGCAGTTGTTAAAGACACTTCTCTTCCTCCCCACTCTTTCCTTTGTCACAATTGAGAAGGAGAGGTTGTGCTTTCATTCACCCTGTTTCCAGCATCACACATCATGACCTAAACGTTAAAAAAACATGAAAGGTCTATTTAATGTGTGCAAATTAAGAAACCTGTTATCCACACAACTCACACAGTTTTCAAAATGAAGAAACTGCCTTACATTTGTAAACTACACTGCTGTTGAAAGGCAAACTGTATTTACTTTGGGTTTTATGAATCAGCTCCAGACAGAGAAAAAAGTAACTGTTAACCTCAGTTTAGAAAGCTTGCAAGGGCTGAATTCTATAAATCACTATATTTACCACACTTAATAGTATGATTTTTGCATCTGTTTTCTCCTGCTGAAAGGCTCAGATCAGTACTGAGAATCTTATGTGTTATGTGTTATGCAGATCAGTCTAGCAAACCTGGGAGAGGGCTGCACTGAAACAGCAAGCATTTTATACATAGGCACGTTTTTTTATATGAGAGGTTTTGAAATAGAAGTAAAACCCACTGCATTTTAAAATATTTGTTGACAGTATGCATTTATCCATAGGCACATTTTTCTTTATATCATAGGTTTAGAAACAGAAGCAAAAACTACTAGGTTTTAAAGTATTTATTGTTGAAAACAACCCCAAGACTGGCCAGTCTTCTATTACCAGAAATGTGCGATTTCCAGAAGCTGAAGACTTTATCAGTAGTGAAATGCTATGTTTACAGGATTTTACTTGTCTAGAAACTACACAGGGAGCCCAAATACAAAACATATCCTCTATTCAACCATATAACTTAGCTTTTATATTTCTTGCAGAATTCTTAGTCTACAAATCCACTCCTAAATTTCATACACAAACAAATACTTTTTTTCACTGTGGATAATAATACATGTGTCAGACAGGAGTAAGGAATCTGATTATAATATTTTAAATACCCCTGATCACATTTATATGCCTCAAAAATCAGCCTTAAAAAAAACCCAAAACCTCAAACAACACAATGACATTAGTTATATTTTGAAAATCTTGCTTGACACCCAGACTTATTTTTTCTTATAACTTAAGAGCTATCTAGAATTTAATCTGACGAATAGATGCACAAGCTGATGTATTTCACTGGCCTCTGTGTATTTAAGAGCCAAAGTTCCTCAGGCATGAAATGGCGGAGTTTCAGATCCTCAGCTGTGCAAAGCCTTACATTTAAAATAGTCCTTGGCACATACATACTTTTAAAAGTCTATACCCTGAGTTTAGGAAGCTTTACTTTCACAAGTTTGATGCCAAGTTGGTTCAGAGCATGGGCAGTGTGAGCTTGTAGCTATCTATTCCCATCTGGGCATTTTCCTCGGTGGGGAAAAAAATGTCTCTAGGAATCAGGCATCTAAAACCAGAAGAGGTATGAGATCTAGAACTCATTTGGCGATTTATGAAGCACAGGGATGAACGACCTGGAATTTCTTCAGTTTCACAGCTATAATTTTACATATCACATTTGAGGCAATCAGTTGATTTCATTCTTTCTTTTTTTTTTTTTTCCCCATGAAACAGAAGCAAAGAAACTGAAGAATGCAGTGGTGGTTCTCACCTTAGAGTCTACCCTTTAAATGGAAGATCTGGGTTCAATATTTACCTCAGCCAGGAGAATATGCCCAAACCTTCCAAGAACATGCCCTCATTCCTTCTATATCTTAGAGTGAAGATTTCTGTTGCTATTGTAAATCATTGCCTATGGTAAGTAAACAAACAGAATACCATAGATGAGGTCTATCTCAGTACTTCTAAGCTAAAATAATGGTTTAGCCCTAAAGAATATTATAAATATATACAGTTAGAATTAGAATTCTATTTAAACCGCTATGCAGGTATCTTCCTGCAAAATATATTTAAAGCTAGCCTGTCTGGCAAAACAAGTGTCTTCACTTTCAGGACATAGTGAAACACATGCCATATGTCAAGTATTTGTTGGACACATAAGCAGAAAATGGTACCGATATGCCTATGTATTCTCTCTGATGAATGAAAGACATGACATGCATACATGCTTTGAAATCCAGGCAAGTTTCTCTGAGCTGTATTTTATACTTCCCATTAATTATATAGGAGAAAAGGGAAGATCTAGAACTGAAGCAGTCTTTAAGGAGGGAGGCAAATAAATAATTGAATACTGCATTGCTTCAGATAGCCTCTACATTCTTTTCCCCTAAGATATCTCTTTCAAGCTTCAGAGAATTAATAAATTAGACCACTGATCCATATATTACACCTGCCGTGGGGGACCACAAAAAAATGAAAAAAATAAATCAGGATGGAAACATTTCATCTCATAATTTATTCCCCTTTACTATTGCTTAACATCTTCCCAACTGAAAAAAACCCAGCAAAAAGTCTATTTAAAAACCTAGATTTAAAAGCGGGTGTGACTATTTATTTATTTATATAGTAGCTTACACAAAAATACAAAAGTCTGCTTCCAAACATATACAGAAAAGACTTTACATCCACAGGTGATTTTTCTTACATATATGTGTTTTAGATAATAATAGCTTTTGATCTAAGATATGCTGCATTTGATGAGTTATGATAAACCTTAAAAGTTGTGGGAAAAAATAATACAAAAATTGTAAGGGCCCATTCTTGAACTTACTATATGAGAAATGCCAGCTCAATCTAAAACTAGTCAAAAACTCATGAACTGTGTTATTTCTTAACTGAGCCTATGTGCAAAGTGTGACCTAAGAACATGCTGTGGATGTACAGTTCCTGTTTGCCATTAAAAACAGAGCTTGAGAAGGAGGTGCTAATGCCTCATCTGCCACCTAGCCCTTCAGAGGTTCAAGCGCCCAGTCACACAGGCTGGAAGATTAAATTTCTTTCTCTTCTAAGGCGAGACATGGATCAGCAGATGGGAGTGCCTTGTGATTTTGGCATGAATTTATTTCTGATGAACACCCTAATTTAGTAAAACAGAGTCCCTGGGTGAGAAAGTAGAACCCCAAGACAGTCCTTCTCATTCACTTCACAGCCAACAGTTGTCTTCTTGAGAACTTTCTTCAGACTTAAAGGCTGAAAATTCATGCCCGTGGCTTCAAATTCTGTAATATATATTCCTGTAAAATAATTAGGCTGTTCTTGCAGTGTCCCAGTTTTTTCCTCTCTAGCTATGAAAACGCAGTGTACCCAAGAAAACACTGTGAAGGAGCTGCTATTATCTATTCCTTCCCTCATAATAAAAAACCCCACCAAGAATACCCCTCAAAATGCCACAGTGCAATATGGAGGAAGATTTAGACATTATCATTAAGCTTTCAAAATGTCTAGTTCCAGATTTAGCTGGCTTCTTTCTGCTGATATCATTTAATTATAAATGCTGAAGCTTTTAGCAGCACAGAATCAGATATGTTTGGTTATGAATGATTAAGTGTGCATAAAGTTTTTACCAGCACATTAATCACAGGGTACAGAAAGAAGCATGACACTGGTTAAAAATTCACCGCTTTACTGCCCATGGGAAGTGTAAAGTTTTAGCAGACAGTCCGAGATTGTTTACCTTTATGACAGGCCAGGCGCTGAGTAAGATTCGTTGAATTTGCATTCCCCTAAACAGTACTTTCATTTGGTTAATGAGAGTAATTGTCCTTTGACAATATGAATAGGAGCAGCAGGAACAACAGCAGTGGCAAAATCAGATTAGGAGTCGTAATTATGCTTTATTGGATGCCTGCTCCTGGAAACTAAATCAGACTCTGAAGAACAAACTTGTTCAGGGGAACACAGGAATCACCATACAGCCTTATATTTACCTGCCTAGCTCTGGCCAAATTGCCCACTTTTACCCTTGTGTGACCCAGCAGAAATAGTTCTATAGAGCAGAACAGCAGCACACAAGAACTCCAGAAAATGTGTGGCTCCTCTGTGGCAAGTTTTGAAAATACACTTAGTAAAGGTTTGTTTTTCTATTTTCAAATACGTACAACTGCAAGCACCTTTGGGACATGGGACATTCATGTGAACTTTCTGTTACTCTTACTCTAAAGATCCTTCCTAAATGTCATCCATCCCTGAGCAGGAAAGTCCCTTTCCTGGTTTCTGTGATGCTAACTTTCAGACTGGGTCAAGTTATGTCTATGTGTCAAAACTAGAAATAAAGCTAGGTAAATGTAAAAGTGTCCCCAGTGGTCCAGTCTTAGTGTACAAGCATCATTTCTCCCCTAAATGTTTGAGAAACATTTTGATGACCCTCCACATTTCCTTTAATTCAGCTAGCGTTGTATAAAAAATACCTTTAAAGCAAATGTAAAATAGAAAGCAGTTGCAAATGTTTATATCAATCTATACTTAAACCAGATGTGTGAACTCCAAATCAAAAAGATTTTTCTATATATTCAACTCCCAGAGACACCCTCAGGGATCCTGCTGTCATGCATTCCTGTTGCACATCATTAATGAGCATTTATTCCTATTGAAATATACTGGAGTTTATAGACTATTTCTCTGGGTGTTCTCTGGGAGTTATATACGCATTTAATTCTTCCTAGTTCCCAAATTTATATATCTCTCTGACTTACTGGGGAGATGACTTGGACAGCCCTCCCATCCAAAGAAAAGTTACTGCACAGATGCTGTAGAGATGCAGCAGAGCAGTGTTGCTTCCTGTATCTACCTGACCAACTACAATCTCTTTGCTTTATGATAATTCCTTTTCCAGCCTGTGTAAAAATGGCAAAGCAGAAATTTCAGTGATTCCACTTATATACATAAGATCAGATGAATTTTTTTATGTTAACTTGAAGATTATCAAATATACTTGACACTAATATGAAAATGAGATAAACATGGTTAGCTCGCTACACAACCTCATAAATAAATACTGAGCCTTTCCATTAACCCTGCTGAGATGACAGCTGTTTTGGAGTGACTATCCTTTTAACCTACCATTGGAAGGTACCATAGTAACTTGTCAAGTGGAAAGACTAGTAGTGCCACCATCTAGTTAGGCAAGAAGCACTGGAATAACGCCAATACAGCAGTAGGGATTTAAAACTGTAGAAAACCAAACTCGGATGTTGCAAAAGTGCAAGCCTCCAATGCAGTGGGAAGATGCCACTCTGAAAACTCTGAAAAAAAAACCCGTGTGTATGAGAAGTCATGTAGAACTTAAGTCTGTTTCTTTGCAGATGTGTTTGTTAAGTTGGATAGTACATATATATAAACTGCATCTCAAAGAGATATTTCATTTTCATGAGGGAAGTCTAAATAGAGGAGTACAAAAATGACCAAGCAAGGCTATGACCTGCACCACCTCTTTTTTTGATAGGCTTAACTATTAGTTCATCATGTTTGAGTTTATAAAACAGCACATCAAGTCTTCACAGTAGAGCTCCGGAAAAATATTAACAGAAAACATGGAAATTCAAATAAACAATAATCTTATGGATCTCTACACAAACTGAAGACTTACAAGAAATCTTTCATATGCTGTATTAAAAGATCTTTAGTACTACTCCCGATTATCGATATTCAATGGATTTGTGATGGTATATCAGGGATCATTATTACTTTGCTTATTTGAATAAAGACACTTTTTTCTGCAAGAAAATATGCTAAAGCATGACTATTAATCAATTTCAGTACAAAAAATTTTCATATTCTACCCAAGTAATCATCTGATGAATAATGTAATCTAAGAAAGTTTACGATAACATGAAATAAATATGGTATGTGTAATGATGTTGAAAATTGAGGCTACCTGGTGGAAACTATTTACTTTTTTCTACCATTAGCATAAAAATAAAACCCAACTGAGAATTCTTTCAGCATCTCCCTGCAGGACCAGCTATACCCCTTTTACAGTGAACTTTCAGGATAATAAAGCAATGGCATGATGAATATTCTAAAAGGTCAATACTAATTAACTGCATTAGTGTATTTTACATAGAAACAGCTATTTGAGGACGCAGAGATTATTTTTTTTTTTTTCCATTTGCACCAGAAAAGTTCCTTCGGCAAGATTTCTGTGAGACACAACTTGAAGGTGATTAGAGTACAGGGCTTTACAAACAATAGAGTACCTTTGGTGTGCATGTGTATATTTTTTGTGTCTCTGTGTGTGTACGTACACATGCATATAAACATGTTGCAATAAGTTTGTCCACACCATTATAGTTTAGCAGGGTCAACATTTGCAAAGAAAACAAATCACATCCCCCTATATACATCAGCATTGAAAGAAATCAAACATCTGCCCAGATGCTGTTAACTTAGCTCCTCTGTTGGCTGAACTCTAACTTGCAAACTTCATCTAAACACTGCATATAGGTTCAGCTACAAGGAAGCTGTTACTCCAATTGATCCATCATGTTGTCAACTTCTCTCTTAAAAAGATGGGGGCTTCCACCTCAAAATGGCCTAGCTGTCTGTGATCGACAAAGAAAATCAATTCCTGGGCTTGTAGCTGTGCATTGACATCTTTACATTAGCAAACAGGGCACAGCAGCAGAGTGATTGTCCTGGGTTCGGCAGTAGCAGTCATTTTTCTCCTTCTTGGTAGCCGGTGTGGAGCTGTGTTGTTTTTTTTT
>JAOEHY010013067.1:27500-31766 GCA_025447955.1 Psilopsiagon aurifrons | reverse complement strand
CCATCCCTGCAGTGCTCAAGGCCAGGTTGGACACAGGGGCTTGGAGCACCCTGCTCTATGGAAGGTGTCCCTGCCTGGGGCAGGGGTTGGAGCTGGAGGAGCTTTAGGGTCCCTTCAACAGAAACCAGACTGGGATTCTAGGAAAACATTTTCATAGGTCTAAGCTCTAAGCTCTTGACTATCTCTGTGTATATTTTCCTCTCATTTATTCCTCCTTCTATGGAGCATCCATGTCCTCCAGAATCCCCACTTAACTGACTGGGCTGATATTGAGTAGCACTTGGGGATAAACCTTTCTAATCAGATTATCATATTTGTTCCCTCTTGATTTATTTAAAGTTGGATCCCATTTTAATTATTGCTGCTAAGAATTTTGGAGGTGAAGTGTGTGTTGGGGGGGGGTGTCTGTAAATTCAGTGGCATCACACAGCTCCTTATAACTGAGGAACTGACATATATTGCCCTGGTGACAACAGCATCCTGAACCACAGCTCACAGCATGAGATGTCTTTGCTAAGTTGAATTTTCCAGTACCCTTTATCCAGAATTATTTTATGATGGAAGAAGGCTTTGGTGGGTACAGCCATCGAGATCAGCCTCACAACTGTTGTTCTGGCTGCGAGAGGTCAAACTGAGACCTGTTAACTAGCTTTGGCATGCAAAACCCTCTGGACAAGGAGTTAAAGGCAATGTGAGGACAGCCCTGGGACTGCTTGGCAGCTATGATACCTAATTTATCAAGCAGTTATTTGATAAGGTCCATTGGTTTAGCGGGTGAGCAGAGCAGGGCTTGCTGGATACCCAGAGCCTTGTGGGCAGCAGGGAGAGGATTCTGCTTGAGCCTGGCTCCATTGTGAAGGCAGAGACCTGGCCGGGTGCTGGGCAGGGTGCCTGGGAGCACTGGGGAGCAGTCCCACACCTCCCTGTGTGAGGGCAGGACACAGAGCCCATTCTGAAATACCGGAACATGGGAACACCGTGTGCCGGATGCGGGGCTGGTGCAAGAGGAGCCCGGGGAAATTTCCAAGTGTAAGCATTAAAAAAACCCGGTGGAAAACAGGCCCAAATAGAGCCCAGAGATGGTAATGACAATGTTTTGTTATCTTTATGTTGTTTTCTTTGCATGCTTGTTAAAAAGTGGAGTCAGAGTGTCTGAGACGGAGCCCTAACAAGTTCCTTCTAATCAGCCCCGGAATGCTTCTGTCAGGCACAAGAAAAATGCTCAGCTTGAACAAAGCTGCATTTTTCCCCCAAGAAACACATTTGTTTAAAGATTGGCCTGTCAATTTGTGAATCAACATTTCGGCTTTTTGCTCAGACATCATGCTTGTGCTTTTTTTTCCCCCAAGAAGGGGAAATAATACAAAGCTGCTATTTGTTGTTTGAAGGAAGTAAACTTCATCAGGTCGACTTAGATGTGTGCTTCAAATGTCACTCAGTACAGCTTTCTTGTAATGAAACGCTGCATACAGATTTCTTCCTTTAGGCTCAAGGGGATTAGACCCAGTAAAAGAAAAATTCAGTCTTCCTTGCTGTGGTGCATCAGAGTGAGAAGTTTAAAATCCACAATTTATTCAAATATTGATATTTCTACTTGTCAGAAGAGAGGTGCCTTGAAATTTCCACTGAGCACTGTTGTCAGAAGAATTGCAAGAAATGTGTCAGATAATTCATAAACGGAGTTCACTACTGTGAAATCAGTTGGGAACAGCAGGAAAAAAAATATATTCTTGTCGATGTAGAATAGGGGCAATATAACAGAAAATAGCACTCACTTTTCCATCATGTCAAGCAAATGCTCAATTTGGGCCAGGTATTTTTTTTTCCCCCCTTCCTAAACAGCTTGCTGCTTCTGTAGAAGCCCACAATGCATGAAAAATGTGTTGAGTTGTGCTTTGTAGACAAGAGATCTGTTTGTTGGTTTTTCCCCTCCCAGCCGGTTCCCATCCCACCCAGCCCACCGCTCCGCCTGGTTCTGCATGTGGTTTGCATTAAAGCCTTAAAAAGCTGTGAACGACTGGCGTAATGATGTAAAGCGCTAGTGTAAATTCCAAACTGTTGATAGCAAGCAAGGGAAGCTGGAGAAATTTTCTCCCTATTTTTGACCCCCCCCCGCCATGTGTTGAAGCCATCTAGCCCTTCGCTTTGAGGCTCGGAAGCGTGTACACTGGGCTGCTAGGCACAGCCATGATTCCTTCTGGGTTTAAGAAGAGAAAAGAAAGAGAAGTCCTGCTAATAGCCCGATGCTGCTTCTGCTCTGATTTTGACTCGATTTCATGAGAAAACGGGTGACGTCAGGAGCAGGCGATCCCGCAGCTGCTTTGTGGCAGGAGAAGGGCTCGTTCTGAGCCACGGCACTGACAAGCCTCTATGCAGATAACGAACAGCAGAGGAGCAGAAACTGGGGCAATAGACAAATATGACTATGAGAACACAGCTCCTACTGCCATACAGCTGCCTGGTTCATGGGGCTGCTGACAAGAAGCATCCTGGTGCAGCTTGCAACCCAGCTTGGTGGTGGTGATATGAAACACAGCAAATGTGATAAGGCTGGGGAGCAGCCCAGAGCATCTTTGTGAGCACAGTTTTTGGAATGGGCAACTCCTTAAAATATTTTCTGTTTCCCATTTAGCACAGTAAAAATGCATTTTTTTGGGGTGTGTTTTTTCTACACTTCTATTATAATGTTTGGAAAAAAATTAGTTAAAGCTTATGTGAATATTTTAGGAATACCTTTAAAACAACAATCTGAGCCTTTTATTAGGCAGTATAAAAATGGCTAACTATAGCATCTTTATTACTAAAGGCATCACAGTAATCACTTTCCTTTTTTTCATTCCTTTCTTTGTGGTTTGAATTCAGTACTTACAGAATATCTCAGGCTGGCATTATACTTCTGCAGAGGTTATTGAGCTGAATATGGCAAAATTCACTTCTCTCACACTGTAGTTAAACTCCAAGAAACAAAAGGGGTTAATTCAACCTCCAGACTGAATTCGTAGGGTGCATTTTTCCATGTGATTTTTTTTTGCAGCAGCAATTCCGACTGCTTAAAAGATCCATCCCAGGAACCTCCTTTGCTAGAAAACCCACTGATATTTACCCCAGCTTTTCCAAACTGGTTTATTTCTATTTGTGGAGTGGGAACCGTTTCCTAATCCCCCTTTCATTAGCTGCCTGTATTCTTTGCTTGCTCCAGAGTGGACACTACAAGAGGCTGACATCTTTGGCTCGTTAGAGCATAGATGCCGGCAGAAGCTGACGTTTTCCACGCCTGCTTGCAGCCTATTTTTCCTTTACACCCATTGCTTACTGTCTGCTCGGTGTCTAGGCGAATCTGTCATCTGTGCCAGAGCACAGCCCGCTGCACCACTGACAGTAAGAAGGTAAACGCTTGCTGCCTGAATCCCCCATTAACTTTGTGAAACGTATTGATTTCTTGTAAAAATAATGATATTGACAGGCTTTCCAGGAGTAATTGTTTCCAGAGCACAAAGGTCAGTGCTGAGAGTGAAGGGTTTTGGAGCCGGGGTACTCCACAGACATTTGCGCAAAGTGCTGGGGGATGGATGGAAACAAATAGCAACAGTTTGAGACTTTAGAAATTTAAGTACATTGACAAAACACCTAGTAGGGGGCTGGCAGCATTATTGTACTCATGAGTCATTAATAGCAAACAGCTCGCTTTGGACAACATCATTGTTTGGCATGGGGAGATTTGTAGACAAACAATAGCAATAAAAGTAGCTCCAGCCTCTGCTGCGCTGCCTCGCCAGGAAGGGCTCCAGCTCCCGGCCCTTGGAAATCATCCTGGGAGTTCTTCTGCTTCCCAAGCAGTGGCCCAGAAACCCCCTTGAATAATTTGGGGCAAATTCCTTCTGCTTTTCTGACGTGCATTTTTGCTTGTTAACTCGGGGGAGAAATCAAGCGTTTGGACAAGCAAAAGGCAAAACACACCGAGTTGCCATTGGCCTGAATTAAGTGGGCTGCCAGAGATAACCAGGTTGGTTTTGATGCAGGATCCTTGGGTGTTAATGCAGGATGGACCTTTGTCCCCCCAAGTCCCAAGCATCCACAACAAGGAGGGGTCCTGGGCACACAGTTCTCACTGTCCTCTGTAGCGTGGAAGGGCAATAACTCACCCTCAGCATCAGTTGGTCAATAGTGTCACTGCAAACTAATTGTGTTTGAAAAATGAACTGCTGTGGTAAATCACATTGATATGCATTTGTGAGTCTGGATGTCTGTCTGTCTGTCTGTCCATCT
>JAOEHY010013067.1:17500-22500 GCA_025447955.1 Psilopsiagon aurifrons | reverse complement strand
AAACTAGGTGTTTTATACTCTGGATAATTCATAGTGGGAGAAAAGCCAATAATGAATTATAATGCTAGAACGTGACTTTTTTCCCTGTGATTGTTCCTACCTCTTCAGTACCAGGCCATAAGGCTTGAGGGCAGGGCACTGCCTTCTCTCCAGAGCTTTCCTGATGAGAGCCAGGCAATATACCTCCTCCCCTGCTTTCCCCCCACCAGCAGCGTGGAGCACAGGATTGTGGTGCAAGGAGTCAGAGACAATAAGAAATACAACAGGCTGTGCAAGGAGAAAAGAGGTTTTCCTAACTCTGAGCTAGCTCACACATTACGCTGCTTTCTGGATTCCTTGAGACTTCATTTTCTTTTGCCTTTAACAGATAGTTGTGGAAACCACTGGCGCTGCTGGTCTCTTATGGTTAAATTATGTGTTCAGAGTTAGCTGGAGTATAGATTTAGTCTTGCTGCTGTTGCACAGAGTCTATTGTAAGATAATTTGTCCCACTCAATTAGACTAAGTTGTCATGTGAGAAGTGCTGAGCTACTACAGGCACCAAAGTTAGCTTGCTGAGTGCAAGCACCCAGGCAAGCACACAACCCAGCAGTGGACAAACAGTCTCATGGCCTTAATTCATCAGCTGGGGTAGAGATCTGCTGAAGCTTTGGTTCTTCTGATGCTCCATAGGGAAAGCTGGATGGTTCCAGGTAACAACATTTCTATCCTTCAATCTTAAAAGTAGGAAATTATGCAGAGAAATCTGTTAAAGAATGCTGAGGTGGGAGTCAAATGTTGGCTGTTTCATTTTTGGCAGCATTAAAATTGGCTGTTGTAACCTGAATTTTATTGCCTTTACACAAGATCTTATCACAAGGTCTGATAAGGTCTTACACTGCATGATGACTTCTCGTGTTCGTGACCCTTTCTCCGGTTGTTGCCCACTATGCGTATTTTTCAAGGTGTGAATCAGGATTGTGTAGTGAAGGAGACTTCTCTGTACTTTCTTCTGTTCATTTACCACTGAAACTAGGTCGTATTTAGTGTCAGAGGTGGGAGGAAGGAAGGTCTCTGTCCTCCAGCTGGGTCATGCTGACCCAATGAATTTAGTCTCAAATAGGTTTCCTACATCTATTTCTGTTACATTCTTTCTGTGACATCTTGGAAGAGTCATAACCAGTTTTCTAGCACTGCAGCATCCTTCTCTGTCTGGTTCCCTGTTTAACAACCACTTGGACTTTCAATTGCAGGCGTGCTGAGTGCTCACCCTGTGCCTGCCAGCAGGACCTGGTGTGTGGACCAGGCTATGAAATACTTTTGCTCGTTCAGGGTAACTGGGAAGTGGGACACAGGAGAACCTTGCAAAATACAAAGTATAACTTCAATAAGACTTTAAAGATACTCATCCAGAGAGTAGTAGATCATGTGCTGGTTAGCCAAGCTCTTTTATGGCAGTGTAGACCTCCTGCAGCTTGTGCTGGTCCAGGTGGAGCCAGCTCAGGGGTCTCCATGCTGGGATGGTGGTTGGTTGGCTCCACTGTGCTAAATCACAGTTGGGAGATCATTCCATCTAGCCCAGCAAAGCTGGTTTTAATCTCTTTGTACTTCACCCTGCCTGAGAACCAGTAACACAGCGGTCATTTTGCCTCCTAGAAGGGCAGTGCTGTTGAATCTGAAATGTTCAAATGTGATGGAGGAAACGTCTTGAAGGAGGTTGATAAGACATTGACTTAATAAATTGCAAGGTTAGGAAGATGTGCCCTGTGGAAGTCATGGTGCTACATATTTTTCAAGGAATATAAAAAAACGTGTGAGGTAATGTTAATCATCGTTCTCTCTCCTGTGCAGTGAGCAGGACAGCTATTCTACATGTGAGAAAGTGATAAAATATAATCATATCATTTAATACTTACAAATCAATACTGTGTGAAGATTGTGCAAGCATTTGTTAACTTGTGAGTAGTTGACAGTGAGCATTTCTTTAATGTAAAGTCTTTAATGCATGTTACTGAAAGTAGTGATGAAAACCTTGTATTTATTTTGGGACATTTACAAATGGATGTGCTATTCCATTGCGAATGAGATTACAGATCAATGATTTTATCCTCCAGCCACTGTAATCATAATTTGCCACTTGTTTAGTTGGAGGAGTTTTTAAATTAAGAAAGAAATCATAATTATGATACCAACAACAAGACCGATTAATTAATGAGTCCTCGCTGCAAGATTTAGATGTACCAACTCTCGAAGTGTCCAGTATGAAGCTAAATTACTTTGCTGTTGTTCTGATTTGGCATTTATGGTAATTCGTCAAGCCTATATGCAGTAATGGATTGACTCATATAACGAAGACTATAATTGCAGCTGTTAGGTAGGGCCTTCTTTATCTCAGCCTGTCTCAGTCCCCATTCCTGCATGATTTCTTGCTGTGCCGAAGCCATGTGTGTCTTGTTTTGTTTTAATACATTACTGACCCAGGGTCTGAGGTTACTGGGGTTCCTGTCATACATTTAGTTCCACTCTCATAAAGCATTGCACAAAAAATGCTGGAACAAGGTAACAATCATTGCTCAATATACTAAGTATAAATGTCAGAGTGTAAAACTTGACTGCAGGAGAGCAGTGTAGGGGGAGATAATAATTGAAAATAGGACACTGAGCTATAACAGTGAGGCTGTGAGTTATAAAAGCTTCTATGGCATCATGCAATATGTCTGCTATGTCATGCTTATCATTACAAGCTTGATATCAACCATTTCTTTACTACATATGTTCCTTCCTGTTTCATTCTGGTGGCTCAAATGCACTGGCAGACCTTACCAGGCCATGTAAAGGCAAATCCAAAAGGAGCCACAGCATCGCCACCAGCATGGCACAGGAGTCTGTGCTGGGCAGAAAATCTAGTAGAATAAAGAGTTTGTTTAGTTGTTTAGTACTTTCAAACCACCTTCTTCTGCGATCCCATCTTCACCCTGACACACCACTTTTAAAAGTGTCCAAGTGGGACACCAGCTGTTTTGTAAACTTCTCTTTTAATCTTTGATAACTTACCTAATTGAAGAAATTAACAGGTTGTTCACTTAATAGAGATCATTTATCCAGGATTTTTTTAATAAGTTGCTAGAAGTGGACCCCCCCTTCACTAATATGAAGCATATTTTGCATTTATTATGGAAAAAAATTTTCAGGTAGGAGGTGAGGAGACAATTTGGGAATTTTCGTTAGCTGAAAAACTGCATATTAAACATGAATTGTGATTTTCCATCTGGCCCTACTGGTTAGGAAGCTGCAGTTGGGCATGATCTTCACTGTCAATCAACAGTCCCCAACTGTGAGATGCAAACCTCATGACGAAGCCCACCCCAACTCATTAAACCAAAGCAAACTGTATGAAGTGCGCCGCTGTGTGATTTTAATATTTGGTGCATGTGACAGGATCATTTTAGTGATTTGCAGGATTTATCTCCTCTTAAAAGTACTGCCTAAGGCTACTCTAATTGGTAGGAAAGCAAATTCCCCCTTCTCCTCCTGTCACTCTTTGTTTTATTTACTGAGAACTGCCGAAACCTATTTACACAATAATGAGGATAAATCACCGTGATGCTTTCAACACGAAGAGAAATGTTGCGTGAGTTGAAAGCTGTACAATTAAAACTAAATTCAAAATATTTCTGAAGTCGTGTCTCCAGTTAGTGATAGGGAAATAAAATTAAGACAAACGATATGAGTGTACATTGCAACTCCTGCAGATAGGCAGCTAAAATCAGAATTCTGGAGGCATCTTTTATGATGGACATTTTCATTCAAGATTGCAATTAAGTAAATGTATGTAAGTTGCTGACAATAGCCAGATGTTCCCCTAGACACATATGCAGCTCTTTAGTTTTTCTCATGGACATGGAGCTCAGCTACTTCCGCCATAGTTGTCTTCACCAATGACCTGTGGGTCAGGGTGGAGATACCACAGGGGGAGAAGATATTCCTCTGTGTGGGTGCACCTCTGTCTAAACTACGACAACCTCATTCCCTTTTGCATCCTGGAGAAGTTGCTTGAGATGAAGATGGCAGCTTCAAGTTGAGAACAAGCCAAAGCTCAAAGTGCATGCTTAAAGCACATCTGAAGCCAGTGGCTGCTGTGATCCTGTGGATCTCAGTGGGTCTGTAGCCTGATGCTGAACTCAGAGTTTCCAGACAAAGATTTCACTTGACTGGCTCTCATGGGGGAGAACAAACTGCTGGGATTGTTGCAATGGAGTACTGGGCCCTTGTTCTTGGGCCTGATTCTGTGATCCTTCTTGAAGACTCCTCTGGAAACAACGTGGTCTGTGAACATAATCTCAAAAAGGCTGCTTAGCACCTGGTGCATTTTGCAAAGAAACAGAACAATCTTGAAGTGCTTATTTGCAAACCTTGTGTATCGTTATCAGGAGGCGCTTTATATGTGTTTTGATAAATAGTAATTAAAAATCAAATTAAGATAGTCACCACTGAGAAATCTTTGCTCTTACCTAATTTTTAACCCATACTGTAACAAACAGATAGGAGAACAAAACCAACTTTATTTTAATTTATCAGATCAAGTGACACCAACAAAACCCCCTTTTACAGAAAAACACTGTCTACATTATCATTTGCCCTGGCACAAGCCCCCAGGCCTCAAATTAGACCATACCATTGAAACCAAGAAAACGCCATATGCACCGTGAAGATAAAATCATGTCTTCTGAGAACAGCCTTCTGTAGGACACACAGGCAGATTAATGATGGTCAGTAGTAGCGATAGAGGTGGCAAAGCAACAGGATGATGCTAAATGGTCCTCCCAAAATGGCACAGTGTGCCGGTGGCCCCAAGATGTTGCTAGTGCTTGGCACTGCTCCACTTGTACACATGGAGCCTCTATTGCTGATGTTTCAGCCGAGAACAGGTATCTTCTTTGCCGTTAAGTGCAATGTAAGATACCAATAAGTGTAATAATGAATAATTAAAGATGAATCTCTTATTAGAACACAGGTTTCAC
>JAOEHY010013067.1:5000-7500 GCA_025447955.1 Psilopsiagon aurifrons | reverse complement strand
CAAAATTTCCTGATCATAATTTATGAGTGGGCACTTAGAGTTTTACTGTTGCTTGTAAACATCTGAAACTGTATTTGTTGGCAATTAAAATATGCAAGGGGGCGGGATATCCCTCCAGAGCCCTGCGCCACGGCGCTGATGATGTCTCCAGTTTAACAATTCCACGCAAAGCTCCTGAAAGTGGTTTCAATTCTATTTTTTTTTTTTTTCTCTCCCAAGTGAAAAAACACCGTCCGATGGTTGGGAAAACAAAGGAGGAAGATGTGTATCTGCGGGAGGGTGGAGGTGCTCCGGTTAGCGGTAATGCCGCTGTAAATATCATATCTGCCCAAATGGGCTGTGCCTGAATAAAAAGCTAATTACCAGAGAGTTCGTTTAGTCAATCCATTTGAGAGAGCTGATATAAATATGGAGGAAATACCATAATAGTAGTTTTAGTGAAGAACTGCCTTAGGACAAAGACAAAGAATAAAAAATGTCTTTTGTATTTACTTGAAACAAATGAATGGTATCAGGTGAAAAATATCTGTCTGTACTTGTTCAGATTTAAGGCCTACAAATTTGCACCTTATTTCAATTTCCTGCATGCACTGAGGAAGTGCAAATAGCTTATTCAGAGGCAGATTAATGCAAAAGAGCTGAGGGGGGACATAAATCTACAAGCAGTGACTTGTACCATCATGTAAGTGTAATGATTATCAAACTGAAATCAGGTCTCAGAGTATCAGCTTAACACAGAGAAAATTTGCTTGATGTGAGAGTATTAAAGTCATGCTATAATATATCCATACACTGTGACTAAATTTTATAGTTCATGAAGCATATTAGTATTACACTATATCCTGGTACATTCAAAAGGTGATTTCCATTTAGATGCTCATTTTTCATGAAGATAAATATGACATGAATCATAATTTCCCTGAAGTAAATATTACAAATAATAAAATACTCAGGCAAGCAAGTTGAGGAATGACAGTAATGTTTTCCATTTGTATGGTAAGTGGTGAACCTTGTGGCCTATCAAGTAACAAATTGAATGTTTAATCTTTCTCCATGCAGATTGAGGATGGCAAAGTAGCAGCCCGTCTCACAACAAATTGAGAGTTCTCTGGTGGCTCATGGAGTATCAGCTATTTTGTCTTTGGAGGCCAATAGGGAGTGTCAGCAGAGCTTTGTCAAAATATATCACAAGCATGAAGTTGTAAAATTGCAATTTACAGCAAAAAGACTTTGGGATAACTGGCAAATCTTAGGCATGCTAAATACATAGCAAATATTTAGAGAAGCTTTGTAAGGCAATTTAAATATTGTTAGGGGAAGTTGGTTAGCATCTGTGGAATGTCCCAAAGGTATCACCCCCCTCCCCCCCTGTATCCTATCAAATAGTAAATATTCCATCTGAATAATAAAAACAGTCGTTTTTATGTGTATCCAGATAGGGAGGCAAACCCGGCAGATTGGGATATTTTAAAGCTATTGCGATTTGGGAATATTTCAGAGGATTACAGCATATTACTCAAATGCTTTTGCCATCCCAAATCTGTAGCATCTTCTCTCACTCCTTTGTCCTCGGATTTTGGATACACTTTGGAGATGAAAGCAGAGCTGAGAGTTTGGCAACTTCTGCTGCAAGAGCCTCGGGTTTAGCATAATATTGTTAGTGGTGGGGCTAAATCTCAAGTGCCAGTGTCGTGGCAACGTCGTGCCCGTCGAGGCTGTTGTTGTATGCCTTGGTTCAGAGACGCGTGTACTGTACAAGCAGGGGGATGTTCATTTTGCTAAAGGTTCTGTTGTATATTAATTTTAAGTTGCAGTGTCTGCACTACAAGATGACACCACCAGCATTTTGATTAAGGATTTTATACATGAAAAAATTTTCATTATCTTAGTTCCCAGTGATCTCCCAGGATTGGTTGGATTCCTGACCTGCAGCTGTGTCTCGGAGTGTCAGGATAAATGCTTGTGTATGAAAGTGCGACCTATGCTGTTTTCTCTGTTACATGAGCAATTAATGGGGCTTTTTACTCCTGGGAAAGTCAAGACTCTTCATAACAAAACATGCACCTTAGTGGATTTTGCTCATTTTTCTTTCTGATTTGAGAGCAGTGTGATAAAGTTCTCTCCACGACCTGAGACACAGCATGGTTGAACAGTGTATGGATACCCAATGCGCCAATTTTTTCTCATTTCTTTTTTTATTTTTTCCTAAAAATCACTTTTCAGACAGGAAAATTCGAAAATAATTGTGAAGTCACAGCTCAGAATTCCAGGACTTTGTGTCTGCTTCATCTCAGGCAGATATTTTTGGTTAATTTAACTATTTTTTGCTGATTTTTAGGTGAGCTTGAGATGTGTGATGTGTGTCAGTTAGGCATAACCATTGGAAGATGGGGATATATCTCTTCAGGGCTACAAGTTAACATGAAGTGTTGGGGTTTTTTGAGTAGAAAGCAGAATTAGACGATAGAGGCTTTAAAATGACTGAAATGTCTTAATATTG